>JASAMX010024677.1:0-37417 GCA_030248175.1 Microlaimidae sp. YZB2_3
TTTTATTGTGTTAACGGCTTAAAAATTTTCTTCCAATTTTTTATAACAAGCCCATAGGAAATCTACTCATTGAAATTACTTAAATTTTACTTAAATTTATTTAAGTATTTCTAGAAAAAAACGAGTAAAGAGTAAAAGTAAAAGTAATTTAAATTTCAAAAGAGCAATACAGGAACTGAACCAAGAACGACATAAGTTATGTCAAGTAAAAAAACAAAAAAATTACTAATATTGCAAATATCTGAAATATTTTTTAAGTTTTTTTCTGTAAAATCGATGAATTTTAAGATATCAACTACATTTATAATCATTCATTTTGAATGCTTTTATGGCGGGAGCCGCAAATTGCTGATTTTTCAGTAACTTCCGTAACGCCTCCTTTTGTTGTCCCCTTACTAGGCGCCCAAAGTGGTTTTTAAAATTAAATTAAGTAGTTTTTTGTTTTAAGTAAAGTCTAAAAAACAATTTAGCTAAGCGGTACTGCGCAGTTGCTCATGCATGTGTTGCTCGCCTGTTTCTCTTGCCGGTCGTTTGAGTCGGTTGTTTTTATTCTACGTGTGGTGACAAGCAGTCACGCACACGCGGGCCTGGGTTTAGTGGGTAAATTTTTGTATAAAAAAAAGACTGGGGGGGGTAAAAGGTCGTTAGTTTGTAATTCTCCAACTTACCAGCCGGCCGCGGAAGAAATCAGAAGAACCAGCGAGTCCCCAAAGCAGGAACAAACATATTCCTAGCTTCAGCCCTGAGTTTTCATTATACTTCCGGTTTATTTGCTAATTATATTTACCTGCAATAGGCCCCTTGATTTCTTACCAGCGGTCCTACGAGGGATATCTCAAACGATTGACAAACTGAACAGGGAACTAAAATTGGAACTTTTGTAAATCTCGGGAACTTTTGTAAATCTCCGGAACTTAACTGGCATGAGAACTGGCGCATTACCGCATTTGTTCACCAACCCACCCAACCACCAAAAAGGCACTAAAGTTTAAAGGTGTTCCACACCCTTTTTTTGTAGCCCCGCCTTAGTGTTAAGTGGCCCGCATTTTTTGCACTTTTTTCCAAAATCTGTTTTAGTACAGGACAGGGATTATGGAACCAAATAATAGAAAATTATATCAAACAAAATACCACACATAACAACATTAACATAATTACGGAGTGTAGTAATGATAATGAAGAAGAACAAGGGGCAGCTAGAACGGCCAAGCGGTACCAAACGCTGCAAACAAAAGCACAGACTCACAGAGATCGTTGTGATCGTTGTGGGGGTACTCCCAGAGGAGCTCATGGCGGAAATAGTTATGCGGCCACAGCGGCGGCCAGGGTATCATGCCGCGGGGAAGGCGATCCATTGGAACGTCGTCAGGGGGGGTACCCACTCTTCATCTTCTGGGCTGAATCTCCAGTACAATGGGGGCATCCACTGGGCCCATTCCTTCCAGACTTGTGGTGGTAGGAAATTGCTGCACTGAGTTTGTCCATACTCCACCGCCCAATCATAGAACACCTGCCACATCTCGTGAGGGATGTTGCGCTGATTCAATGGCATTGGCCCGCCACTTTCCATAGGGTCTATGCGGGGAAGATTTTCAGGGGGCAGAGTAGCGGCGCGGGCTTGGGCTTGAGCTTGGGGCTGCTCTTCTGGTGGTGGCTGAGGAGTGGGCGATAGAAGACGGGGGCGGTACTGGGTTACAAACTGTTTCCACGGATTTGGTAACGCCATATAGTATGGGGTGGTCCGCATTGCTGCTTTTAGGGGCTCGCTCGCTCTCTTCGCTTGTGCCGCCTGCCTGGCTTCTTCCCTTTCCCTATCTTCCCTCTCTCGTCAGGGGCATTGCAGCTAGGGGGGTTTGGCGCGTCAAGCAGATGTTGGACCTCTGCTTGAAGCTCATCCAGGTTGTCGTCACACAGGGGCCTATTGCAGGTGAATATATTAGCAAATAAACCTGAAGTATAATGAAAACTCAGGGCTGAAGCTAGGAATATGTTTGTTCCTGCTTTGGGGACTCGCTGGTTCTTCTGATTTCTTCCGCGGCCGGATGGTAAGTTGGAGAAATAAAACTTAACGACCTTTTACCGCCTCAGCCTTTTTTATATACAAAAATTTACCCACTAAACCCAGGCCCGCGTGTGCGTGACTGCTTGTTACCACACGTAGAATAAAAACAACCGACTCAAACGACCGGCAAGAGAAACAGGCGAGCAACACATGCATGAGTAACTGCGCAGTACCGCTTAGCTAAATTGTTTCTTAGACTTTACTTAAAACAAAAAACTACTTAATTTAATTTTAAAAACCACTTTGGGCGCCTAGTAAGGGGACAACAAAAGGAGGCGTTACGGAAATTACTGAAAAATCAGCAATTTGCGGCTCCCGCCATAAAAGCATTCAAAATGAATGATTATAAATGTAGATGATATCTTAAATTTCATCGATTTTACAGAAACAAACTTAAAAAATATTACAAATATTAGAATATTAGTAATTTTTTTGTTTTTTTTTCTTGACATAACTTATGCGTCAAATAATTGTTTTAAAAGAATTTTTAAACATGAATAGTTTTTTTTATGATTCTAAAAAACACCAACCTTTTGTTTTTCAAAGAGTGAAAATGACCAAAATTCGAATTCTACTTGGAAAATTCCAGATTCAGAAACTGAAACACCCAAACGATTTTTACACTGGCCACCCAAAAACTTTGACCAGAAATTCTAAAACAGGTTTTGAAAAGCATAAATAAAAAAATATTTTATAAACTAAAAAAAATATTTTTAAAAAATAAATCACAAAAATCAAAAAATTAAAAAAAAAATTTAAAAATACCCTTAATTTTAACAGTGAATGTTCATAGTCGTCTTCTTGACTATGTGTTTCTGAAATATGTCCCAGGAGCTCACAGTAATACTCTGTATCTAAAACCAAAAACATCAATAAGTTAAAAAAATTTAGTTTTTTTTCATGTAAATTACAATATGCAAGATCGAAAATTTCAAGTATAACCTTACAATATGAATTAAATATCCTTAAATCATTGTTTAGAATGCTTAAATTCAAATTTACAAGCTCACACAGAAAATGCGTGTTCCCTAAGTGAAACACACGCTTCAAATTTTTAAATTCATCGTGTTTTGTTTAAGTTAAATATTTTGTTTAATTTAAATGAATGCTACAAAAAATACCAGAAAAGTTTTAAATATTGATATTTTTTTCGTGAAAACTATAAAAATAAAATTTTGACTCAGCTAATTATAGCTAAGCTTTGTATCAACACAAAATTAATAATGGTTTATCTATAACAAAAGCTGTCTTTCTTGAATGTTTCTATTGATCCGGCAGTACCATCTTTTTTCAAAAATTTTCGTCGCGTACGGGCTGTGGCACCACTAAGACCAATAACTCGAAAGTCGCTGCTGTCAGAGTCGCTGCTACTACTACTGCCTTCTTCAATATCAATTGTTTTTGCGTCTTTGATTTCTTTGGAGACATTTTGGGATTTATAAAACTCTGATCGTTTAAACTGGATTTTAGATTGTAAGCTATTTTTTGGCCACAATTACTGGGTACTTGTTTGTTTAGTAGAAATTCTCTTAACATATATCTGCAAAAATATGAAATAAAATTTTGTTTGTAGAATGTTTTGCTACCAAATGCTGCGCATTTAGCTGCCAAGCACGTAAAAACTCCGCAATCAACTGCATTTTCTTGTTGGGGAACAAAACATTGATAAACGTCCCATCCGGCCTCTTTTTTTTTAGCTATTACTCCTTTTTCTTTAAATCGCTCATTAGAAAGCTCCTCCTATTACGTCAAAAACATTCTAGAAAGTAAAGTAGTTATCGCTGTTCATGGCTGAAGAAAGAGTTATTGCTGTTCATGGCTGCCCCGCCGAAATTTTGATAGACCAAGGAACTAATTTCAGAAGCGACATTATAGCAGAAGTGTGCAAAATTGCCTCTTCCAAGAAGATAGTCACCACGCCATACCATCCCCAATGCAATGGACTAACGGAAAGATTCAATAAAAGACACTCTGTGAAATGCTTACTCAATATGTCAACAAACACCACACTGATTGGGATTTTGCCTTGCCCTTCGTTACATCCGCATATAATCGATCGCCCCAGGAGTCGACAGAAGAGAGTCCTTTCTACCTAGTGTATGGACGAGATCTTCGCGTTCCAATAGACGCCAAGTATCAGCAGTTTCGATCTCCTTACAACGACTTCAAAAACGATTATGTCCAGCATGCTAAGGTGACCATGACCAAAGCCCAAGACATGGCAGTCTGGAATTTGGGAGTCGCCCAAGCACGTCAGAAGCGGAACTACAATAAAAAGGTATGCAAGAAACCTATTACAGTTGGTTCACAAGTACTCAAGTATAATCCTGCAGGTAAGCCACAGAGTTGTTCAAAATTTTTGAGTAAATGGATTGGCCCATACAAGGTGTTGAGTATTAATAAACGATTTGGTACCGCCGAAATAGAGACACAGGAACCCCGTTTGCCGCCTAAGATTGAGCGTGTTAATCTTCAATGACTCAAAGTGTATAAGGCCCGCGACACTAGCCCGGCTGTCAAAGTTGTTTGCACAAACCTAAGACAAGAACCTATAGCTCCTTAAGGAAAACCCACCGCACCTGTCCCGACGCAGTGGGCAAACGACACCGGAAGCGACACTAATGCGGCCGCAGAAATGGAGGACCAACAGAACCCCTTGCCCACTCAAGCACAACAGCAAGGACCCGACTTCCCCCCGCTCAAAACTCCACGACAGCAACACCAAATTGTCAATATGCCCTCTTCCCTTCTATTATAACTTTTTGACTTGAAGTTATTCCATGAGTATCGAAATTTTCGACACTTTTAATTACTGCTTTAATTAATTAATTCACTGCTTATTATTTGTTTCCCCGTTTGAAACGGAAATATTTTACAAAACTTCATTTACAAGTTTAGAAAGACCTAAATAGTTCATTTAACTTGCTGTTTTTACTATGGAGAATCACGACGGTTAATTTGATCTACACAAAGGTCTCAAGGAGAATTGAAAATAATTTGTATAAGACCGGAAAAAATGGGAAAAAACAAAATAATATGCACAGCCAGCTATCTTTTTTTAAAAAGATGTTTTATGTTTATGTTATTTTCGTGTGTTGTGATCGTGTTTTTTTGTTAACCAACGTCACATATAATTTATTTTGAAATCTGCTCGAGACCTTTGTGTACATGGAATTAACTGTCGTATTTCTTCATAGGTATGATTCAAATACAACAAACAACAAAAAATATATCACTGTGTATTAACTTTCTTTCTTATCCGTGCATCGCCTTGACATAAATTTAACCCCCAGGGGTTAAATTTAACACCCGAGTCAAATTTAACCCCTCGGGGTGTTAAATTAACCTCCAGGTGGTTAGATTTAATGCCCAACGAGGGTTAAATTTGACCCCCAGAGGGTTTAATTTAACCCCCCGGGAGGTCAAATTTAGCCCCCTGGGAGGTTAAACTTCGGTGCACAAATATCAAAGAAATTTAATACACAGTGATACATTCTTTGTTATGTATTCTTGATAATACCGATTTATTACTGGTCAGAATTAAGCTCATTTTAAAACTTAAGGATTTTGGTTAATTAAGCATATTTTCCGCAAAGTTTTTCGTCAAAATCCGTCCGTAATTAACATGTCAATTTACTTAGGATAATTATTTTTTTAAAAGTAAAGTACAAACTCAAACCTTTTGTCTTTCATTTTGACAATTTTTTTGTTAAATTATTACATTGTGCTTTAAAACCTTGTACATTAAGTTGTTTTAGTTAAAATATTTTAAGAGCCCAATAATGGCTAAAAATGGAGTTGTTAAGGGCCTTTTGTAATTGGAAAATTATCACATTAGTATGCAAAAAAAACAACAATCGTATACTTTTATTTTGACATTTTGCTTAAAGATGGTATAAAAAAGTTGTTGTCAGGATTTTAGTGTTTCAATAAAAATTACTTGCAATTTTTAATTCATTTTTGTAAAACCTGGGGGAACAAAACATCGTTTGGTTAACTATTTAGTAAAATTATAACTATTTAGTAAAATTATCTATTTTTCGTCTGTTTTGTTAACAAATTTGGTAATAAAACTCTCTAATAACACTCTTTTAGTAATAAAACTTAATAAAATTGCAGTTTCTTATATTTCAACTAGTCTTGAAAAGTGCTCTAAAAATAGAGCAGGAAAAAGAGGCGATTTCTCCACGGACGAATGTTTAAATAGAAAAGATGTGGACTAGTCTGAGAACTAGTCTATGTGAACCATATGAAATATGCGTTTAGTTTCGCCAGTTGTCCACTGAAAAAATCTACTATTGGATAATGATTTGTTTACACATTTAGCTAATACACATAACTGTTGCATTGTTTTTTGGTCTCATGAAATGTCAATTGAAAAAATCATACTCACAGCAATCTTTAACAAGCGTGAAATCGCCGCTTTTTCAAATTTATAATAGTGTTTTACACAAATAAATATAACCTTCTAATTAAAAAAGTGGCGATTTCGCGCTTGTCAAAGAATGCTGTGAGTATGATTTTTTTCAGTTGACATTTATCGGACTAAAAAAACAATTCAACAGTTCTTCGTAATTAGCTCAACGTATTAACAAATCATTATCATATGGTTGGTTTTTTTTTTGAGTGGGCTGCTGGCCAAGCCAAAAACCAAAGAATACCAGCCCAGGGCTGGTATTATGACGCGCGGTTAAAGGTTATCCTGGGATAACTCTTTTTTACGTGCTTAAGGATGTAGGAGAAAAATCAATTTTATACAGGTTAAAGTAGGGATAAATTTTTTTTATTGTTTTACGGATAAGATTTTATCCAACTTGATAAGTGGATAAATAGTTTTTCCGTAGGATTATTTTAATAAAAAATAAAATATGCATATTGTTAGAATTTTTTATTTTGCGCGAGGTGCGCGAGAAAAAAAATTATTGCATTCAATTTCGCTTCCATCTGCGGCAGTGTTATTAAATTACAATATATATTATTTTTTTATTTTTATTGGAATGGATTTATCGGGGTGAATAACTGTGTTTCGTCAGAATGCGACCCCTGATCTTAAAGATCAAACGAGACTTTAGTAATGTCAAAATAACACGTAAGACATGGCGCAGCTAGCTAAATAATCATTTGTTTTTTTATATGAGTCAATCAAGTATTACCGCAGAACACACACTAATTTATATGTTCCTGTCAATAAAGATTGTGGATAAAGATTCACAAACGCGATTAAACACTCGCTAAACACCGTGAGCTGCATGAATTAATAAGTAGTCCCAATTAATTAAAATTTTATTAACTTTTGATATCTTATTGTTTCATGGGTTTAAAAATAACGTTATAAAAACCTTATAAAGAGGGATTTTTTTCTGTTTTATGTTTCGGCAATATTACGGTGTATTCTCGTTTTGGCTTCGACCTTTACCGTATCTCTCACCCCTTTTTGGCTTCGGCCATACCACGGTAACTCCTGGTGTCACTCGTGTCACCGAGAGACACCTTTGTTTGTTTCTGGTTCTGCCAGTTAACGGACCCTGCCTTCATGCTGTTTCCGAGACAGTTTTACCTACATCATACCTGTTTTTAGTCTTAGGAAGGTAGGTTCAAGAGCCGTCCTTAGCAAGTTATGCTATAAGAGTTTTATAGCACAAATTGTACATTGACATATTATTAACTTGGGATACAGAATGTAACCACTTAAGAACCTTTCACTATTTAAATTTCATAAAAAACTTTAAAATCGATTTTTTAACAAAGTTTTAGGCTATTATTTACGCAAGTATAATTCACCATACACAAATAAATCTAAAAATTAACATAAACATTTATCAATGTCGAACCAAATTAAACACAAAATAATAAAAAATGTATTTCGCTCTTGATTGTAGGTACATTTTTAATTGTTTAAAAAGGCTTCCATAAAGTTTTTTTATTACGTTTTTAAATAATTAAAAAATTAATTCGAGTATTCCAAACAAGCCTAAGCCTAAACTTTTAAATCATACTAAAACGTAATGAAACCATAAATTTTTCTAAATATGTCTAAAGTTATTTCACATCAAATTTCTTTCGGCTCTTTAAAAAACGTAATGTATAATGACCATAAATAACTATTTACGGATTATTATTTTTGTTTTACAAACAGGTAAAATGATGCCTATTGTTTTACCAACAAGCAATTTTACAAAGAAATATTAAAATTAACTAAAATATTAGTAAACACTTTTACATTCGTAACCAATTAATTGTAAACTTTAATAATTTTATTAAAATAATCATTTTTAAAAGAATACTTGTTTACTAACCATAAGGGGTTCACTTTAGAAAAAAGTGATGTTAGTAATAAAATCACTCAAAAATAGATATTTAATATTTATATCTGATTATTAATTTTTTAAAACATATATTGGATTCCTAATCACATTTTGTTATTAAACAGTTAATTTTTTCAATGACATACATAAAACTATGGCTGGCGGCAACAGCAACATAATCAGTAAATACACTGTAATTTCCTGTTCTTTAAAGGTGTGGTGCAAAGTGAAACTTTTTGTCTTCGATTTTAATATTTTTTTGTAAAAACCGTACTCCTGCCCCCAATAGCCCACAAGATTTTTTTCAACAAAATATTTCCAGTGGTTTGAGAGTTATGACCCCCCCCAAAAAAATGGCATTTTTGACCAAATTCTGTACGTGAAAAATTTTCTCAATTGTATAACGATTTACGTTACAAATTAAGCACTCAAAAAAAGCGGCTACATTTTATTTTAGTTTGATATCTTGATCGTTAAGATTGATGCAGTATTTGTCAAAATATGGGGTTTTACGTGCGAAATCCCACGATTTTTTGGCTAAAAACGCCAAACGAAGGCAATGATTTTATAAAGTTTGTCCAACCTTTTTTGCAGTCACTTTGTATATTTAGCAAAAAAAATCAAGGGTTTTTAGTATGAAAAACGTAATATCAAGATATCAAATTAAAGTAAAAAGTAGCCGCTTTCTTTATATGCATAATTTGTAATTTAAATTGTTATACCCATTGAGCAATTTTTCAGGTAAAGAATTGTCGAAAAACGTCATTTTTAGGGGTTATAACTCGTGACTTACTGGGGATATTTTGTTGAAAAAAATTATATAGTCTTACTTATAAACACTTTGCGGACGACGTCAAAATTTATAGGTACCTTGCACTGGAACTCGGTTTATACATGAAGTATGCAATTTACATAAGCGTCATTAAAATGGATAATTACCGTATCTCCTACTTATCTTTTGTAGTATGCAAATTATGGACCAAAAGGGCTTGAAATTTCGATCGGTTGATTTGCATACAACGAAAGATAAGTAGGAGATCCGGTAATTATCCATTATGGTGACGCTTATGTATATTGCATACTTCATGTATAAACCGAGTTCCAGTGCAAGGTGCCTATAGTATTTGATCTAAAACTAACCATAACTAAATTTTCAAGAGTCTGTTAATAAACTTTTAATTTGAGCGGAAAAATGGCAATTACGGATGGCAGAGCAAAAATGAGTGTTATTTATGTGGGACATGGAAATCCAGATTTACTTATATCTCTGAAAGAAAAAAAAAACTAAAAGTAAACAATGAAGCTAGAGATCCAGGTGTTTAAGTTATGGCAGATTTGAAACCATCTAAGTGCTGTAACTCTATATCTAAAAAAGCACTGTCAGTAGTTAATATGATTTTTCGCTGCTTTTAAACCAAAAATAGAATTGTTTTGGCACGTCCGATACCTGAGAATGCTCTCCAGTCTGGTCTTCTGATTTACTTAAAAATATTGATGCAGTTGAGCACGTTCAAAAATATTTTAACAAAAAAAACTTTTTAAATATGGGTTCCCTGCCAAAGTAAAATATTTTGAGCTAAGTAAAACACTTAAATTAGACTGTCTTGTCTCTTGAAAGTAGAAGAATAAAATTTGATTTTGCCCTTTGTTTAAAAATTATACAAAAATTAAATGATCTAAATTTTAATTTAATTTTTTTTCTTAGTAATTGTTTGGGTGAACTCTTACAGCCTGAAATTGAATTTACCAAAAGCAAATAAAGACTTTTATCTTTATTTATTTGCATCACAAACTGTAACATACTGCAAATTTTTCCCTACGGATATAGTTAAATCAAAATCCCTGAATATTTCAAACAAAAACTAAAAACAGTAGTTTGATCAATACTATACTAGAATTCTATGTATGAATTCTATGCATTCAGTTTTCTATTTTACAGGTACTTATAAATAGCTTTAAGGCTCTTTTTTTATTTTCTTAAAATTGCACATACAGGTTTTTTTGTGATTTTTTTTAATTCTAAAATTGTTTTTGCTGCATTTTATGACATCTATTATGATGTGGTGATTGCATATATTCATGCATGTACCAATTTTTTTCTATTATTATTTTGAATCTTTTCCTCATTGTAGTGATTTTTTAAATGAATGCATAATGAAGACATAATTTTTTAAATGAATGCATATCTTTTGTGATTTAAAAAAGCGAGTTTTAACGCAATATAAAAATTATTGATATAAGCCACTGAATACCAAACTTAAAAATCATATCTTTTTTGTGTGCATATGAACTAAGTGTGTTTTTTATTAAGTTTTTTGCAACATTAAAACATCCGCTTAAAGTATAAAAAATATTTTGCCGGTCTGTTAGTAATCGTAATAGTAATATCAAACTGTCAAAACTAAACTGTGTAAAAAATTAATGTGGACTAAAATAATACAGGTAAGCATATCTCGCTAACGGTGCGATCGATGTATACAAAAACTTTATTAGTGTATGTCATTCAAATATAAATATATATAAACCTCAATTATAGTCTAAATCAAACTTTTTGTTAGTGAAAATATTTTTACCTAAATTTTTTTTAGTTCACCCTAATTTTTTACACAGTTTGCATTTTTTTTTTAACCATTTTGATTGTCCTATTACGATTACTAACAGACCGGCAAAAATTTTTTATACTTTAAGCGGATGTTTTAATGTTGCGACTTTAATAAAAAACACACTTAGTTCATATGCACAAAAAAGATATGATTTATTTTAGTATTCAGTGGCTTATATCGATAATTTTTATATACATTTAAACTCGCTTTTTTAAATCACAAAAGATATGCATTAATTTGAGAATTATGCTTAAAGTTAGTTAAAAAATCACTACAATGAGGAAAAGATTCAAAAATAATAATAGAATTGGGTACATGCATGAATATGCAATCACCACATCATATGTTCATAAAATGCAGCAAAACTAAAATTAAAAAAAAACAGAACCTACTATGTTAAAGAAAATAAAAAAAGAGCCTTAAAATACCTGTAAAATCCAACACTGAATGCATAGAATTCATACGTAGTTTATTATTGATAAACTGCTGTTTTTAGTTTTTGTTTTAGATATTAGGATTTTTTTGATTTAATCCGTAGGGAAAACACAGTATGTTTACAGTTTGTGATAGAATAATAAAATTGAAAGTCTTTATTTGTTTGGTAATTCAATTTCAGGGTGTTAAGAGTTACCCAAACAACTACTAAGAAAAAAAATTAAATTAAAATTTGGTGGAATTTTGTATAATTTTTAAACAAAGGGCAAAATCAAATTTTATTCTTCTACTTTCAAGAGACAACAGTCTAAATTAAGTGTTTCACTCAAAATATTTTACTTCGCAGGACCCGTATTAAAAAGTTTTTTTTGTTAAAATATTTTTGAACGTGCTCAACTGCATCAATAATTTTTAAGTAATGGGACCAACTGGAGACATTCTAGTATCAGAACATACCAATTCTATTTTGGTTGAGAGCAAAAAATCATATTACTGACAGTGCTTTTTTTGAGAAATATAAGAGTTCACACTTAGATGGTTTCAAATCTCCATAACTTAAACACCTGGTTAGCTTAGTTTTTTTTTTTTTCTTTTCAGAGATTGGATTTCCATGTCCCGCCGTGAGAATAACCCATTTTTGCCTGCGTCATCATTTTTGCCGCTCAAATTAAAAGTTTATTAACAGACTCTTGAAAATTTCAGTTATGGTTAGTTTTAGATCAAATACTATAGGCACCTTGCACTGGAACTAGGTTTATACATGAAGTATGCAATATACATAAGCGTCACCATAATGGGAATCCGGATCTCCTACTTATCTTTCGTTGTATGCAATCAACCGAATCGATTTCAAGCCCTTTTTGACTACCATAATTTCCATCTTGCGAAAGGGGTGAGTAGGAGATACGGTAATTATCCATTTTAATGACGCTTTATGGATTTTCATACTTGTAAACGAGTAAGTAGTTATAAAAAGGTGTGAGGTCTAACCCAATAGTGTTTATAAGTAAGACAATATAATTTTTTTTCAGCAAAATATCCCCAGTAAGTCACGAGTTATAACCCCTAAAAATGACGTTTTTCGACAATTCTTACCTGAAAAATTGCTCAATGGGTATAACAATTTAATTACAAATTATGCATATAAAGAAAGCGGCTACTTTTTACTTTAATTTGATATCTTGATTATTACGTTTTTAACCTAAAAACCCTTGATTTTTTTTTGCTAAATATACAAAGTGACTGCAAAAAAGGTTGGACAAACTTTATTGAGAATCATTGCCTTCGTTTGGCGTTTTTAGCCAAAAAATCGTGGGATTTCGCACGTAAAACCCCATATTTTGACAAATATTGCATCAATCTTAACGATAGATATCAAACTAAAATAAAATGTAGCAGTTTTTGAGTGCTTTAATTTGTTAACGTAAATAGTTATACAAATTGGTAATTACAGTATACAAAAAATGCCCCCATTTTTTGAGAGTATAACTCTTGAACCATCGAAAATCTTGTTGAGAATTTTGTGGCTATTGGCAGAGTTACGGTTTTTACAAAAAAATATTAAAATCGAAGACAAAAGTTTCACTTTGCACCAGCACCTTTAAAGAAACAGAAATTTACTGATTCTGTTGCTGGTTGCCGCCAGCCATAGTTTTATGTATGTCATTGAAAAAATTAACTGTTTTGATGACAAAGTGTAGATTTTAAAAATCCAATATATGTTTTAAAAAATTAATAATATAAATATTAAATATCTATTTTTGAGTTGCTAAGCATCGTCTCAACCCCTTTATGGTTTTGAGTAAAAATATTCTTTTAAAAATAGTTATTTTAATAAAATTATAAAGTTTACAATTATTTGGTTTGAATGTAAAAGTGTTTACTAATATTTTCATTTAATTTTAATATTTCTTTGTGAAAATTGTTTGTTGGTAAAACGGATAGGTCATCATTTTACCTGTTTGTAAAACAAAAATAATAATCCGTAAAGGTATAGTGTCATTATACATTGAATTTTTTAAAGACCGAAAACGAATGTGAAATAAGACTTTCAACGTATTTAAAAAATTTATGGTTTATTTACGTTTTAGTATATAATTTAAAAGTTTAGGCTTAGCATGTTGGAATATTCAAATTCATTTTTTAATTATTTTAAAAATTTAATAAAAAAACTTTATGGAAGCCTTTTTAAACTAAAAATGTACAATCAAGAGCAAAAATCATTTTTATTATTTTGTGTTTAATTTGGTTCAATTTTCAGTTAACTATATGTTAATTTTTAGATTTATTTGTGTATGCAGTGAAGTACTTGCGTAAATAATAGCCTAAAAACTGCTTTAAAAATCGATTTTAAAGTTTTGTGGAAATTTAAATAGTGAAAGGTTCTTAAGTGGTTACATTCTGTATCCCCAAGTTAATAATATGTCAATGTACAATTTGTGCTATAAACTTCTTATGCATTGGCTTTTTCTAAGGACAGCTGAACTTACCTTATTAAGACTGAAAACAGGTATGATGTCCAAGTAAAATTTGTCTCGGAAACAGTAAAAGGTAGGCTGGCAGGAGAAGCGAACAAAGGTGCTCTCTCGGTGACACGAGTGACACCGGGTTACCGTGGTATGGCCGAAGCCAAAAGATACAGTACGGTAAAGGTCAAAGCCAAAACGAGAATACACCGTAATATTGCCGAAATTAAAACAGAAAAAATCCCTACTTTGAAAATTTTTAATAACATTATTTTTAATTTCCAATAAACAAATGGTAAAAGTGATAAAATTTTCATAATAACAACCTACTTATTAATTCATGCACTCGCGGTGTTTAGCGAGATGGTTTTATCGCGTTTGTGATATCGCAATCTTATTGACAGGGAACGTGAGATTTGGTGTGTGTTATACAGGTAATACATGATTGACTCATATAAAAACAAATAATTATTTAGCTAGCTGCGCCATGTTGTTATCTTTACTTTGACATTACTGAGAGTCTCGTTTAATTCTTTCATGCGGGGTCGCATTCTGACGAAACACCAGTTATTCCACCCCGATAAATCCATTCCAATAAAAATAAAAAAATAATATATATTGTAAATTTAGATCAGCGCTGCCGCAGAAGCGAAATTGAATGCAATAATTTTTTTTCTCGCGCACCTTCGCAAAATAAAAAAATAACAATATGCATATTTATTTTTTATTAGAATCATACCTACCGGAAAAACTATTCCTTATACCCACTTATTTAGGTACATTCAATGTTATACAAAACGATAACAATTATCCAAAAATTTTTTATCCCCAACTTTAACCTGTATAAAAATTGGTTTTTCTCCTACATCCTTAAGCACGTAAAAAAGAGTTTTCTCCATGTTTAAGCCTTGGCGCGTCATAATACGTAGCCTTAGGTTAGCATTCTTTTTGGTTTTTGGCCCAGCAGCCCACTCAAAAAAAAACCAACCAATATGATAATGATTTGTTAATACATTAAGCTAATTCAAAAGAATTCATTATTTTTTTTTAGTCCGATGAAATGTCAACTGAAAAAAATCATACTCACAGCGTCTGACAAGCGCGAAATCGCCACTTTTTTAATTAGAAGGTTATATTTATTTGTGTAAAACACTATTATAAATTTGAAAATCAGCGATTTCACGCTTGTTTGATTACTGTGAGTTATGATTTTTTCAATTGGCATTTTCAGTGAGACCAAAAAATAATGCAACATATTTGCTTAACTTAGCTAACTGTGGTCGCAAACAAAGCATTATCAAATAGTAAACTTGGTTTCGTGGAAAATACATGGGAAATTTTGAAGTGTAATATAAGCAATACATTGTTATTGTACTTCGTTCAGTTACGTATACTTCATAAAATATGCGTTTTTAGTTTCGCCAGTTGTCCACTGAAAAAATCTACTATTGGATAATGATTTGTTTACACATTTAGCTCATGCGCATTAACTGTTGCATTGTTTTTTGGTCTCATGAAATGTCAATTGAAAAAATCATACTCACAGCAATCTTTAACAAGCGTGAAATCGCCGCTTTTTCAAATTTAAAATAGTGTTTTACAAAAATAAATATAACCTTCTAATTAACAAATTAGCGGAGTTCGCGCTTGTTCCGAAAGAATGCTCTGAGTATGATTTTTTTTCAGTTAACATTTCACCGGTTTCAAAAAAAGATGCTACAGTTCTTCGTAATTAGCTCAACGTATTAACAAATCATTATCATATGGTTGTTTTTTTTTTGAGTGGGCTGCTGGCCGAGCCAAAAACCAAAGAATACAGCCCAGGGCTGGTATTATGACGCGCGGTTAAAGGTTATCCTGGGATACTCTTATTTACGTGCTTAAGGATGTAGGAGAAAAATCAATTTTATACAGGTTAAAGTCGGGATAAATTTTTTTTATTGTTTTACGGATAAGATTTTATCCAACTTGATAAGTGGATAAATAGTTTTTCCGTAGGATTATTTTAATAAAAAATAAAATATGCATATTGTTAGAATTTTTTATTTTTGCGCGAATATAAGAAAAAATTATTGCATTAATTCGCTTCCATCTGCGGCAGTGTTATTAAATTACAAAATATATTCTGTTTTTTAATTTTTATTTGAATGGATTTATCGGGGTGAGTAACTGTTTTTCGTCAGAATGCGACCCCTGATCTTAAAGATAAACGAGACTTTAGTAATGTCAAAATAACACGTAAGACATGGCGCAGCTAGCTAAATAATCATTTGTTTTTTTATATGAGTCAATCAAGTATTACCGCAGAACACACACTAATTTATATGTTCCTGTCAATAAAGATTGTGGATAAAGATTCACAAACGCGATTAAACACTCGCTAAACACCGTGAGCTGCATGAATTAATAAGTAGTCCCAATTAATTAAAATTTTATTAACTTTTGATATCTTATTGTTTCATGGGTTTAAAAATAATTTAAAATTACTTATAAAGAGGGATTTTTTTTCTGTTTTATGTTTCGGCAATATTTTACGGTGTATTCTCGTTTTGGCTTTGGACCTTCGTATCTCTCACCCCTTTTTGGCTTCGGCCATACCACGGTAACTCCTGGTGTCACTCGTGTCACCGAGGAGCACCTTGTTTGTTTTGGTTCTGCCAGTTAACGAACCTGCCTTCATGCTGCTTCCGAGGCAGTTTTACCTGTCTCATACCTGCCTTTAGTCTTTGGAAGGCAGGTTCAAGAGCCGTCCTTAGCGGGTTATGCTATATAGACTTTTATAGCACAAACTGTACATTGACATATTATTAACTTGGTATACATAATATAACCACCTCTTAAGAATCTTTCACTATTTAAATTTCATAAAAAACTTTAAAATCAATTCTTTAACAAAGTTTTAGGCTATTATTTACGCAAGTATAATTACAGTCCACCATACACAAATAAATCTAAAAATTAAGATAAACATTTATCAATGTTGAACCAAATTAAACACATAATAATAATAAAAATTATTTCGCTTTTGATTGTAGATACATTTTTAATTGTAAATAAAAATAGTTAGAGCTTGTTTGAAAAGGTTCACATATAAAACTTTACAGAAAAAAAATTTTTATTACGTTTTTAAATAATTAAAAGTGTAGAAAAGTTAGATGCTCTAATAACTTGAAGTCAAAAAGTTATAAAGCCAGTTTTGACACTGTGGTTTAAATTAATTCAAGTATTACAAACAAACCTAAGTCTAAGCTTTTAAATCATACTAAAACATAATTAAACCATAATTTTATACTAAATATGTCTAAAGTTATTTCACATCAAATTTCTTTCAAATTTATGAAAAACGTAATGTATAATAACCATAAATAACTATTTTGAATTATTATCATTGTTTTACAAACAGGAAAAATGATGCCTATTGTTTTAACAATAGCAGTTTACAAAGAAATATTAAAATTAACTAAAATATTAGTAAACACTTATACATTAGTAACCAATTAATTGTAAACTTTAATAATGTAATTAAAATAATCAATTTTAAAAGAATACTTGATTACTAACCATAAACGGTTCACTTTAAAAACAGTGATAGTAGTAATAAAATCATTCAAAAACAAATATTTATTATTTATATCTGATTATTAATTTTTTTAAAACATACATTGGGTTTCCTAATTGACACTTTGTTGTTATAGGCAAATAAAATCTAGCTGACCGCGATATTTCCAGTATTGAGTCGACTATTTAACAACAAAACCATTCAAAATTTTTCACTAAAGCGGGTTATTAACAAAGATTAAAAACTGTATTTTAACAATTATTTATCAAATTACTTAACTTGGAACCTAAATGCCAATTTTTTAAGGGCTAAAGTTGGTTAATTTATGTTATATTTGTAAAAAGGTGGAATTAAAAGAAATTCTGCGTTCTTATTTGTTTTTCAAAAAAACGTGATTACCGCACAAGTTTAATTGGTCCCTTCATGTCTGCATTTTAATTTTCAGCATCAGCCAGATATAATTCAACCATAAACAGCTAATTTTTTCAATGACATGAAACTATGGCTGGCGGCAACCAGCAACATAACCAGTAAATACACTGTAATTCCCTGTTCTTTAATGGTGCGGTGCGAAGTGAAACTTTTTATCTTCAATTTTGATATTTTTTTGTAAAAACCTTACTCCTGCCCAATTGCCTAAAAAAATTTTTTCAACAAAATATCTCCATTGATTCAGGAGTTATGACACCCCAAAAATGGCGTTTTCGACAATTCTTTACGTAAAAAATTTCACAATGTGTTTAACGAGTTACGTTACAAATTATGCACTCAAAAAAGCGGCTACCTTTTACTTTAGTTTGATATTTTGATCGTTAATATTGATGCAGTATTTGTCAAAATTTTGCGTTTCACGTGCGAAATCCCGCGATTTTTTTGCTAAAAACGCCAAACGAAGGCAATGATTTTATGAAGTTTGCCCAACTTTTTTTGCCGTCACTTCGTTTATTTAGCGAAAAAATCAAAGGTTTTTAGTACGAGAAACGCAAGATCAAGATATAAAATTAAAGTAAAAAAGTAGCCGCTTTCTCTAAATGCATAATTTGTATTGAGCAATTTTTCAGGTACAAAATTGTCGAAAAACGCCATTTTTAGGAGTTATAATTCCTGACCTACTGGGGATATTTTTTTGAAAAAAATTATATAGTCTTACTTATAAACACTTTGCGGACGACATCAAAATTTCATGCATTACTTGCACTGGAACTCGGTTTATACACTGAGAGTATGCAATTTACATAAGCGTCATTAAAATGGATAATTACCGTATCTCCTACTTATCTTTTGTAGTATGCAAATCAATGGACCAAAAGGGCTTGAAATTTTCGATAGGTTGATTTAGTCAAAATAAGTCGGAGTGCAGTAATTGCTGCGGTTGGTGGTGACACTTCTGTATATTGCCCATCTCATGTGAGATACGGTCCATGCAAGGTGCCTATAGTTGTCGATTAAAACTAACCATAACTAAATTTTCAAGAGTCTGTTAATAAACTTTTAATTTGAGCGGAAAAATGGCAATTACGGATGGCAGAGCGGAAATAAAGAATATTATATATGTGGAGACATGGAAATCTCAAATTTTCTTATTATCTGTGAAAGAAAATAAAAACTAAAAGTAAACAATGAAGCTAGATATCCAGGTGTTTAAGTTATGGCAGATTTGAACAGTTTTAGTGCTTAACTTTACTATCTAAAAAAGCACTGTCAGTAGTTAATATGATTTTTCGCTGCTTTTAAACCAGAAATAGAATTGTTTTGGCACGTCCGATCCTGAAGATGCTCCGTCTGGTCTTCTCATATACTTAAAAATATTGATGCAGTTGAGCACGTTCAAACAATATTTTCAACAAAAAAACTTTTTAAATATGGGATTCCTGCCAAAGTAAAATATTTTGAGCTAAGTAAAACGCTTAAATTAGACTGTCTTGTCTCTTGAAAGTAGAAGAATAAAATTTGATTTTGCCCTTTGTTTAAAAATTACTACAAAAATTAAATGATCTAAATTTTAATTTTAATTTTTTTTCTTAGTAATTGTTTGGGTAAACTCTTACAGCCTGAAATTGGGATTTACAAAAGCAAATAAAGACTTTTATTATTTGTTAATTTGCATCACAATCTGTAACATGCTGACCGATTTTTGAATACGGATATAGGTAAATCAAAATCCCTGAATATTTCAAACAAAAACTAAAAACAGTAGTTTGAATTAATACTATACTAGAATTCTAGGTATGAATTCTATGCATTCAGTTTTCTATTTTACAGGTACTTATAAATAGTTTTAAGGCTCTTTTTTATTTTCTTTAAAATTGCACATACAGGTTCTGTTGTGATTTTTTTAATTCTAAAATTGTTTTTGCTGCATTTTATGACATCTATTATGATGTGGTGATTGCATATATTCATGCATGTACCAATTTTTTTCTATCTATTTTTTTGATATTTTTTTTCCTCATTGTAGTGATTTTTTAAATGAATGCATAATGAAGACATAATTTTTTAAATGAATGCAAACTCTGTTATGATTTAAAAAAGCAAGTTTTAACGCAATATAAAAATTATTGATATAAGCCACTGAATACGAAACTTAAAAATCATATTATTTTTTTTGTGTGCATATGAACTAAGTGTGTTTTTTATTAAGTTTTTTGCAACAGGTTAAAACATCCGCTTAAAGTATAAAAAATATTTTGCCGGTCTGTTAGTAATCGTACATAATATTATCAGAATATTTTATCTTTCGGAAATGTTATATTAAATTTTTATACACGTTTTCAATTACTTTTAATATTACTGTCAAAACTAAACTGTTTTATTTTTTTTTTTGTTTTTTTATTTGTAATCAAAATCTCTTACAAGATAGTGTTTTACTCATTAAAAATAAAAATTTAAAAAGTAGAAAAATTAATGCATGTAAATTCTTTTTTGAAAAAACAGGGTTGGGTAAAAATGAAATGCTCTTACGGAAAACAAGTTCCTAATTCGTTAAAAAAATTTTTAATAAAAGTTTAATTGATGAAATTAATGACTCATAGTAGTGCTTATGATTTTAAGCCTTCGAGTTATTTTCTATAACCAAGTTTCTATTTGTGCTTGTTTGCGAATGACAGTCGGCTCGCGTAGTTAACAATAACATTGTTCACGTTTTGTTTTGTTAACGTTTTGTTAACATTGTGTACCTTATAAGCGTTTAAGGAATGGTGGGGGTATGGCAGTTACATTTTCAATTTCAATTTCATTTTCGATGCGTTTTTATTTGTTTGGAAATTATTTTAATTCTCTTATTGTTTAAAATAAAAACAAAAGAAAATATTGCTAATGCTAATGCCCTTGGCGTTAAGTTAAATTAAGATGCTATTATGCTCTTGCGAAAATAGTTTACAAATATATATTTAATTATTGTGTAAAATGACAATTAAACGAAGAAAAATAATAATCAAGAATATTTAAGTATGTAAGAAAATATATGGTTAAAATATGGCCGCTATTCACACCCAACTTTACACTTTTTAAATAAAAAAGTTTTTGTAATAAATAAAGAACATTGTGTTCAACAAACATTAAGAAAAAAAGAAAAAAAAAAAAAAATCACAACAAAAAGTTTGATTTAGACTATAATTGTTAGCGACATACACTAATAAAAACCACAAGATATGCTTACCTGTATTATTTTAGTCCACATTAATTTTTTACACAGTTTAGTTTTGACAGTTTGATATTACTATTACGATTACTAACAGACCGGCAAAATATTTTTTATACTTTAAGCGGATGTTTTAATGTTGCAAAAAACTTAATAAAAAACACACTTAGTTCATATGCACACAAAAAAGATATGATTTTTAAGTTTGGTATTCAGTGGCTTATATCAATAATTTTTATATTGCGTTAAAACTCGCTTTTTTAAATCACAAAAGATATGCATTCATTTAAAAAATTATGTCTTCATTATGCATTCATTTAAAAAATCACTACAATGAGGAAAAGATTCAAAATAATAATAGAAAAAAATTGGTACATGCATGAATATATGCAATCACCACATCATAATAGATGTCATAAAATGCAGCAAAAACAATTTTAGAATTAAAAAAAATCACAACAGAACCTGTATGTGCAATTTTAAAGAAAATAAAAAAAGAGCCTTAAAGCTATTTATAAGTACCTGTAAAATAGAAAACTGAATGCATAGAATTCATACATAGAATTCTAGTATAGTATTGATCAAACTACTGTTTTTAGTTTTTGTTTGAAATATTCAGGGATTTTGATTTAACTATATCCGTAGGGAAAAATTTGCAGTATGTTACAGTTTGTGATGCAAATAAATAAAGATAAAAGTCTTTATTTGCTTTTGGTAAATTCAATTTCAGGCTGTAAGAGTTTACCCAAACAATTACTAAGAAAAAAAATTAAATTAAAATTTAGATCATTTAATTTTTGTATAATTTTTAAACAAAGGGCAAAATCAAATTTTATTCTTCTACTTTCAAGAGACAAGACAGTCTAATTTAAGTGTTTTACTTAGCTCAAAATATTTTACTTTGGCAGGGAACCCATATTTAAAAAGTTTTTTTTGTTAAAATATTTTTGAACGTGCTCAACTGCATCAATATTTTTAAGTAAATCAGAAGACCAGACTGGAGAGCATTCTCAGGTATCGGACGTGCCAAAACAATTCTATTGTTGGTTTAAAAGCAGCGAAAANTCANANTAACTNCTGNCAGTGCTTTTTTANANANAGAGTTACAGCACTTAGATGGTTTCAAATCTGCCATAACTTAAACACCTGGATCTCTAGCTTCATTGTTTACTTTTAGTTTTTTTTTTCTTTCAGAGATATAAGTAAATCTGGATTTCCATGTCCCACATAAATAACACTCATTTTTGCTCTGCCATCCGTAATTGCCATTTTTCCGCTCAAATTAAAAGTTTATTAACAGACTCTTGAAAATTTAGTTATGGTTAGTTTTAGATCAAATACTATAGGCACCTTGCACTGGAACTCGGTTTATACATGAAGTATGCAATATACATAAGCGTCACCATAATGGATAATTACCGGATCTCCTACTTATCTTTCGTTGTATGCAAATCAACCGATCGAAATTTCAAGCCCTTTTGGTCCATTGATTTGCATACTACAAAAGATAAGTAGGAGATACGGTAATTATCCATTTTAATGACGCTTATGTAAATTGCATACTTCATGTATAAACCGAGTTCCAGTGCAAGGTACCTATAAATTTTGACGTCGTCCGCAAAGTGTTTATAAGTAAGACTATATAATTTTTTTCAACAAAATATCCCCAGTAAGTCACGAGTTATAACCCCTAAAAATGACGTTTTTCGACAATTCTTTACCTGAAAAATTGCTCAATGGGTATAACAATTTAAATTACAAATTATGCATATAAAGAAAGCGGCTACTTTTTACTTTAATTTGATATCTTGATATTACGTTTTTCATACTAAAAACCCTTGATTTTTTTTGCTAAATATACAAAGTGACTGCAAAAAAGGTTGGACAAACTTTATAAAATCATTGCCTTCGTTTGGCGTTTTTAGCCAAAAAATCGTGGGATTTCGCACGTAAAACCCCATATTTTGACAAATACTGCATCAATCTTAACGATCAAGATATCAAACTAAAATAAAATGTAGCCGCTTTTTTTGAGTGCTTAATTTGTAACGTAAATCGTTATACAAATTGAGAAATTTTTCACGTACAGAATTGTCGAAAAATGCCATTTTTTTGGGGGGGGTCATAACTCTTGAACCACTGGAAATATTTTGTTGAAAAAAATTTTGTGGGCTATTGGGGGCAGGAGTACGGTTTTTACAAAAAAATATTAAAATCGAAGACAAAAAGTTTCACTTTGCACCACACCTTTAAAGAACAGGAAATTACAGTGTATTTACTGATTATGTTGCTGGTTGCCGCCAGCCATAGTTTTATGTATGTCATTGAAAAAATTAACTGTTTAATAACAAAGTGTAGATTAGGAATCCAATATATGTTTTAAAAAATTAATAATCAGATATAAATATTAAATATCTATTTTTGAGTGATTTTATTACTAACATCACTTTTTTCTAAAGTGAACCCCTTATGGTTAGTAAACAAGTATTCTTTTAAAAATGATTATTTTAATAAAATTATTAAAGTTTACAATTAATTGGTTACGAATGTAAAAGTGTTTACTAATATTTTAGTTAATTTTAATATTTCTTTGTAAAATTGCTTGTTGGTAAAACAATAGGCATCATTTTACCTGTTTGTAAAACAAAAATAATAATCCGTAAATAGTTATTTATGGTCATTATACATTACGTTTTTTAAAGAGCCGAAAGAAATTTGATGTGAAATAACTTTAGACATATTTAGAAAAATTTATGGTTTCATTACGTTTTAGTATAATTTAAAAGTTTAGGCTTAGGCTTGTTTGGAATACTCGAATTAATTTTTTAATTATTTAAAAACGTAATAAAAAAACTTTATGGAAGCCTTTTTAAACAATTAAAAATGTACCTACAATCAAGAGCGAAATACATTTTTTATTATTTTGTGTTTAATTTGGTTCGACATTGATAAATGTTTATGTTAATTTTTAGATTTATTTGTGTATGGTGAATTATACTTGCGTAAATAATAGCCTAAAACTTTGTTAAAAAATCGATTTTAAAGTTTTTTATGAAATTTAAATAGTGAAAGGTTCTTAAGTGGTTACATTCTGTATCCCAAGTTAATAATATGTCAATGTACAATTTGTGCTATAAAACTCTTATAGCATAACTTGCTAAGGACGGCTCTTGAACCTACCTTCCTAAGACTAAAAACAGGTATGATGTAGGTAAAACTGTCTCGGAAACAGCATGAAGGCAGGGTCCGTTAACTGGCAGAACCAGAAACAAACAAAGGTGTCTCTCGGTGACACGAGTGACACCAGGAGTTACCGTGGTATGGCCGAAGCCAAAAAGGGGTGAGAGATACGGTAAAGGTCGAAGCCAAAACGAGAATACACCGTAATATTGCCGAAACATAAAACAGAAAAAAATCCCTCTTTATAAGGTTTTTATAACGTTATTTTTAAACCCATGAAACAATAAGATATCAAAAGTTAATAAAATTTTAATTAATTGGGACTACTTATTAATTCATGCAGCTCACGGTGTTTAGCGAGTGTTTAATCGCGTTTGTGAATCTTTATCCACAATCTTTATTGACAGGAACATATAAATTAGTGTGTGTTCTGCGGTAATACTTGATTGACTCATATAAAAAAACAAATGATTATTTAGCTAGCTGCGCCATGTCTTACGTGTTATTTTGACATTACTAAAGTCTCGTTTGATCTTTAAGATCAGGGGTCGCATTCTGACGAAACACAGTTATTCACCCCGATAAATCCATTCCAATAAAAATAAAAAAATAATATATATTGTAATTTAATAACACTGCCGCAGATGGAAGCGAAATTGAATGCAATAATTTTTTTTCTCGCGCACCTCGCGCAAAATAAAAAATTCTAACAATATGCATATTTTATTTTTTATTAAAATAATCCTACGGAAAAACTATTTATCCACTTATCAAGTTGGATAAAATCTTATCCGTAAAACAATAAAAAAAATTTATCCCGACTTTAACCTGTATAAAATTGATTTTTCTCCTACATCCTTAAGCACGTAAAAAAGAGTTATCCCAGGATAACCTTTAACCGCGCGTCATAATACCAGCCCTGGGCTGGTATTCTTTGGTTTTTGGCTTGGCCAGCAGCCCACTCAAAAAAAAAACCAACCATATGATAATGATTTGTTAATACGTTGAGCTAATTACGAAGAACTGTTGCATTGTTTTTTAGTCCGATGAAATGTCAACTGAAAAAAATCATACTCACAGCATTCTTTGACAAGCGCGAAATCGCCACTTTTTTAATTAGAAGGTTATATTTATTTGTGTAAAACACTATTATAAATTTGAAAAAGCGGCGATTTCACGCTTGTTAAAGATTGCTGTGAGTATGATTTTTTCAATTGACATTTCATGAGACCAAAAAACAATGCAACAGTTATGTGTACTTAGCTAAATGTGTAAACAAATCATTATCCAATAGTAGATTTTTTCAGTGGACAACTGGCGAAACTAAACGCATATTTCATATGGTTCACATAGACTAGTTCTCAGACTAGTCCACATCTTTTCTATTTAAACATTCGTCCGTGGAGAAATCGCCTCTTTTTCCTGCTCTATTTTTAGAGCACTTTTCAAGACTAGTTGAAATATAAGAAACTGCAATTTTATTAAGTTTTATTACTAAAAGAGTGTTATTAGAGAGTTTTATTACCAAATTTGTTAATAAAACAGACGAAAAACAGATAATTTTACTAAATAGTTATGTTAACCAAATCATGTTTTGTTCCTTCAGATTTCTCAAAAATGAAATAAAAATTGCAAGTAATTTTTATTGAAACACTAAAATCCTGACAAAAACTTTTTTATACCATCTTTAAGAAAAATGTCAAAATAAAAGTATACGATTGTTGTTTTGTTGCATACTAATGTAGAAATTGTCCAATTACAAAAGTCCTCTAACAACCCCATTTTTAGCCATCATTTTGCTCTTAAAATATTTTAACAAAAACAACTTAATGTACAAGGTTTTAAAGCACAAAGTAATAATTTAACAAAAAAATTGTCAAAATGAAAGACAAAAGGTTTAAATTTGTACTTTACCTTTAAAGAAATAATTATCCTAAGTAAATTGAAATATTAATTACGGACGGATTTTGACGAGAAACTTTGCAGAAAATATGCTTAATTAACCAAAATCCTTAAGTTTTAAAATGAGTTTAATTCTGACCAGTAATAAATCGATATTATCAAGAGTACACAACAAAGAATGTATCACTGTGTATTAAATTTCTTTGATATTTGTGCATCGCTTTGACAGAAGTTTAACCCCCCGAGGGGCTAAAATTGACCCCCCGGGGAAATTAAATCTCTTGGGGGTCAAATTTAACCCTCGTTGGGTCAAATCTAACCACCTGGAGGTCAAATTTAACACCCCGAGGGGTTAAATTTGACCCCGGGGTGTTAAATTTAACCCCTGGGGGTTAAATTTATGTCAAGGCGATGCACGGATAAGGAAGAAATTTAATACATAGTGATATATTTTTTGTTGTTTGTTGTATTTGAATCATACCTATGAAGAAATACGACAGTTAATTCCATGTACACAAAGGTCTCGAGCAGATTTCAAAATAAATTATATGTGACGTTGGTTAACAAAAAAACACGATCACAACACACGAAAATAACATAAACATAAAACATCTTTTTAAAAAAAGATAGCTGGCTGTGCATATTATTTTGTTTTTTCCCATTTTTTCCGGTCTTATACAAATTATTTTCAATTCTTTAGGACCTTTGTGTGATCAAATTAACCGTCGTGATTCTCCATAGTAAAAACAGCAAGTTAAATGAACTATTTAGGTCTTTCTAAACTTGTAAATGAAGTTTTGTAAAATATTTCCGTTTCAAACGGGGAAACAAATAATAAGCAGTGAATTAATTAATTAAAGCAGTAATTAAAAGTGTCGAAAATTTAGATACTCATGGAATAACTTCAAGTCAAAAAGTTATAATAGAAGGGAAGAGGGGTTATAAGTTGTGTAATTATAAAGAATATAGTGTTTATTAATGCTGAGATATATAAATACATACATAATTGCAAGTATTTTAATTAGTACCTTAAATTAATATATAAGCTTTTTATTAAGAATAAACTGAAATACTATACAAGAACTTGCAAACACATACGTATATATATATATATATATATATATATATATATATATATATATATATATATATATATATATATATATATATATATATATATATATATATATATATATATATATATATATATATATATATATATATATATATATATATATATATATATATATATATTTAAATTATATTGATAGAATGTATGCTAATTTGAATATAGTATATAATGGAAATATAAACATGTGACCATAAAAATATATATGCATATGTATAAAGCTTAAAAATTATATATGCATTTAAATATTATTATTATGTGTTATTTATTTTAAATTATGTAAAGAAAAAAAGTTGTTTATGTATATAATAATTATTTTATAAAATTACAAAGTGATAAGAAAATTTTGTAAAAAAATTTTTTAAATTTTAATTTGAGAAATACTAAAATAGAGTAGGAACACTAAGTGAAAATAAGAACTAATGCAGTAACAAATTAGCAGTTATGCGCATGATATAATTAAACACTAGTGAAAATTAAATTTAATTAGATATGTAAAAATTGATAAAATTGTAAAAGGATTTACTAGAATGTAACTAAATATGTGAGAAATTATGTGTAACAAAATAGGTGTAACTAAATATGTGTGAAACTTTTTCACAACTATGTGTGATAAAGCCAGTTTTGACACTGTGGTTTAAATTAATTTGAGTATTTCAAACAAGCCTAAGCCTAAACTTTTAATTAATACTAAAACGTAATGAAACCATAAATTTTTACTAAATATGTCTAAAGTTATTTCACATCAAATTTCTTTCGGCTTTATAAAGAACGTAATTATAATAACTATAAATAACTATTTACGGATTATTATTATTGTTTTATTAAAATTAACTAAAATATTACTAAACTATACATTGGTAACCAATTAATTGTAAACTTTAATAATTTAATTAAAATAATCAATTTTAAAAGAATACTTGTTTACTAACCATAAGGGGTTCACTTTAGAAAAAAGTGATGATAATAATAAAATCATTCAAAAATAGATATTTAATATTTATATCTGATTATTAATTTTTTAAAACAAATATTGGATTTCTAATCGACACTTTGTTATTAAACAGCTAATTTTTTCAATGACATACATAAAACTATGGCTGGCGGCAACCAGCAACATAATCAGTAAATACACTGTAATTTCCTGTTGTTTAAAGGTGCGGTGCAAAGTGAAACTTTTTGTCTTCGATTTTGATAATTTTTTGTGAAAACCTTACTCCTGCCCCCAATAGCCCACAAAAATTTTTTCAACAAAATATCTCCAGTGGTTCAGGAGTTATGACCTCCCAAAAATGGCGTTTTTCGACAATTCTGTACGTGAAAAATTTCTCAATGTGTATAACGATTTACGTTACAAAATAAGCACTCAAAGAAGGCGGCTACCTTTTACTTTAATTTGATATCTTGATCGTTAAAATTGATGCAGTATTTGCCAAAATATTGCGTTTCACGTGCCGAATCTCGCGATTTTTTGCTAAAAACGCCAAACGAAAGCAATGATTTTATGAAGTTTGTCCAACATTTTTAGCTGTCACTTCGTATATTTAGCGAAAAAATCAAGGGTTTTTAGTACGAGAAACGCAAGATCAAGATATAAAATTAAAGTAAAAAAGTAGCCGTTTTCTCTAAATGCATTATTTGTAATTTAAATCGTCATACCCATTGAGCAATTTTTCAGGTACAGAATTGTCGAAAAACCCCATTTTTAGGGGTTATAACTCGTGACTTACTGGGGTTATTTTGTTGAAAAAAATTTCTGAGCTATTGGGGGCAGGAGTAAAGTTTTCACAAAAATTGTCAAAGGCGAAGACAAAAAGTTTGACTCGGACCTTTAAATTAAGCGAATCAGTGAATTTCGTGCAATCTGATTTCAGTAAAGATTCTTAAAACTTAATTCGATTACTTATGTAATTAATCAATTACTACTATACATATGTACTAGTTACACAAAATAAAAAATTTAATAACCACCAATTTATATTAAAACATTAATATTTACAATTAAAAATGTCAAATATATTTTTCTTTATGTCATTTTATAGTATATACCATCATAATAAGTATTAGAAATCATACAAACATATAAATATTTATTTAATATTCATACTATATACACAGTACATAAACAATCTTTATTATACTTACATTTGTAATAATAAGTATTGCAATGTTCGAAAAATGAATCAACACATGAATACATTCGTTTATTAACTTTTCAATAACACTTATAATACATATTTTTTTATTATTTAATATTTTAGAAAAATATGTCACTAAGCGAAATGTTGAAAACGTGGGTCACAACACCATTAATCGATGCAATAATATCCAAATGATTATTTATTTTAAAATGTTTTTGTTGGTCGAAATCTAATTTTCTTACATTTGTATTCCGTTCCCAGAAATTTGTTAGAATATCCATACTTTCACTTGGACCCAAGTGATAATCCCTTATATCCCTAATATCCCTAAGCTCTGAACCATGTTTTCTTTGAACTTATATAACCTATATTTTTTAATTATTACATAAATTTTATAATAATGCATTAAAATACATCTCTATATTAACCTTTCCTTCTCTCTTATTAATAAATTTTTTAATATTAAGAATTGGAAAACAAACATTGACATAACAATTTAATAATTTTTTTGAAGAATTTATTAAGTTTTTTATTAGTATGTAAAAAAAAACTGGCTAAATTAAAACACGAAACACTTGAAATTAAAACACGAAACACTGCTTGTTAAATTTTCTTTTGTCGTTGTGCTGGTAAGAGAATTAGTTATTAAAATATAAAAAATGCTTTATTAAATTTAACGTTCTTTAGTTTATTTTCTTAAACTTCAATTTATTGACTTTACTTTTGTATGAAGACGATGTATCTGACTAATACGTGCATCAAATAGATTTGTTAGGATAATCTAATTTTGCGTGGCACATTTTTTTTTATTAATTTTGTTTCTGTTATACTTTCTTATAGACTAGTTCGGAATAAGCGTTTTTTACTGTACGAGAGAGGGTACAAAAAGAAAAAAATAAAATTTGAAAAAATCTTAGCTTTCTTAGTTTCTTAAGTTCTTAACCTTTACTTCATAAAAATTGCTACACGATGATATGTTTCACTACGTTGAAGTGCTGTAATATATCAGTTTGTGCTAAATAAATTTTTGTTTTTTAATTAAACGTCACAATAATTTAAAATGAGCACTACTAAAATAGTATTATCCTGTGAACAGTGATTTCGAATTAGTAAAAATAAAGATGAAATTTGTGCTTTTAAACTAATTTTAAACCTACATAGTTTTTTTAATGTTTTGCTTGTAAAACTATTCAAAACTTAAAAATTAATTTTAAAAAGTCCATTCCAAACTTTTAAATTAAGCATTTTCTGTAATTGAAACATTAGAAAACTGGAAAACAAGCGCGCCAGCAGCGCCGTACCAACGAAGCGGCAAAAAACTAAAAATCCCCAAAAACTGCTTTTGCTTTTGCAATATTTTAAAGTATTTAAGAAATTTTGAAGAGAAGGGGTCGAGATTTTAAACAATAAATATTTGAAATATTTTAAACCGTAAAATGTACTAGTCGCTCGCTGTTTCTCAATTTTCCCTCTACATATGATTGGCGCTAGTAGTTGTGTACTCTCTTCCTAACACTAAAAAACCCTTATTCCGAACTAGTCTATACAGAAAGAGTTAAAACAAATTAGAGTTACACAATTTTAGCATAAAAATAATAGCATAATCTTTGTTTGTATACTACTTTTTTGAAATTAAAACAACGCTTTTTGCGTCACAAAATTAGAAGACGTGCCTTTTTAGTCAAAGAAGTAAATTTACAATAAAATCTTTGTTTTTAATGCTTTTAAACTGTAAATAAATTTTAAAGCTCTTACTGTTTAAAATTAAAATAAAACAAAAGAGCATTTTGTTGATGCCGTTAGCGTAAACAAACGTTATGCTATAGATTTTCCTGGGGGGGAAACAGAAATCTTGATAAAGCGATACAAACAAAGATTAAAACGTTTATTGTACACATAATTAATACAAAAGCTTTTGACCTTATAATCTTTGGTCATCTTCAGTTGTACACTCTAATAAATAAGAATACAATATAAAGTTAAACCGAATTTGTATCATAAAAATTAAATGCCTAATATTTTTAAATTTATATACAATATTACAAAAAAGAATATAAATAAATTCTAAATACGTACTTAAGGACGAATTCTTTATTCTATTTATTCTATTTATACTAAGACTTTATTCTATTTCTATTCAAATTTTTTTTCTTACATAAAAATGGTTATTTTTCTATTTTAAAGCATATTTTTATATACAAAAATTAGTTTAAATTGCTTTAAACATAAATATTTATCCTAAATTTAATTTGACTAAACTAAATTGAAAATAAATATTAAAAATGTCAGTCTTCAATATTACATTTTTTACAAAACGCCTTTTATATTTAAATTTAATTATACCAAAGATATTTGATTTTTAGTGTTAATATTAAGCGATTTTTGTTTTTTAAATAAATATAGCTCTTTTCGCTAAAAAATTGCAATAAAACTTGATAAATCTATAAAATCAAGAAAAACATCATGTTGTAGTTTGACTTATTCAATAAAACATTTGTAGTTGAAATATGATTGTTTATATCCACTGTCATTTTTACACGCCATGAGGTTTTACATTTATTTTTTAATTAAAAACCCTAATTTTATTTAAAACTCATATGCTAGTTAAATCAAGTGTTTTGCGGTATCTGGGTTGTTTTGGTGTTTTACAGTTTTAGATTTAAAATTTTCTTCTGAGGGGTGGGGTGTATTTAGCCCCTTTCAAGTCGTCCTGAAAGGACCCGTTGCTGCTGTTGTGCCCTTTGACCTCATTTGAGGGCTCTATCCACCCATAGCCCCCATTTCTGCAGACTACGGTCATTCCCTTCTGTGCTTACAACATACGATTCTCCTAGAATCTATGCTATACGTAAGTATATTTTTAATATTCGCCAGGTTCACAAATGCTCAATACCAATTGGTACTCACATATATTTAATTGTGAGTACTCAGGCTCAAGCTCACAATTAATTTAATTGTGAGTACTAAGTAATGCTCAGCTCACAATTAAAATCTGGTGCTCAATGCATCCCTAATTCCTTGAAACTTAAGCTTTGCAATAATATCTCATTTAGCCCTTTCAAAGTCTATAGGGCTCTGTTTTTGTGAAAATGTCTTGTCCAGCCAAAGGATATCCATGCGATATTTTTTAATTTCAACGCCTTTATGACATATCCCTGTCTGTAAGCTTTGCAACGATATCTCACTTAGCCCAATTTTTTGCTGGTTGAGGAGGAAAGTTGTTCCACTTTTTAGTTAAAAAAACGTTGTCCAGCATTAAGATGTCCATGTTATTCTTACCAAAAAACGTCACATTTTGGTTTTACATTGGCTACTTACTCTTATCAATAAGTTCAAGCCAATTCAAAGACAAAAAAATTTTCAATTTCCAAAATCCATAGGTTTCCCCTTTTGTGAAAATGTTTTGTCCATGCAAGATGTCCATGCAAAATTTTTATAAATTTGAACCCTTTATGACATTCCACATATTGTAAGCTTTGCAATGATATTTCATTTAGCCCAATCCCATTTGTAGTTGGGGAGTGCAGTAATTCGTATGTGGTCTGTAATTTTATATTTTAAACTAAGGATCAGTATTAAACTTTCTAGGTTTTGGTAGGTATTTCAGATTTTTTGTGCTTATTTATGTTTCAAAAAGAAAAACAAGAAGTAGTGTATTTAAAAAAAATCACACAAAAATATCATCGCCAATTTTGCCCATGTTTTTCAAAAAAATAGTCCTATTCAATTATTACGTGGTGGAAATTAAACCAAATGTAAATTCAATGTTTTTGTTTTGTATAATATTCAGTCCGTATTTATATGACTTTAAAACTGCAAATTGGTGTCTTGGTTTAATTAGCTTACTAATATGTTAAGAGAAAAAAAACAAACAAATCTTAACGCAGGAAAATTTTATTTGGTGACCGACTTCAATAGTTTATTTCTCTGCCGCCAAAATGATTCAAGCTTATTGCATTTATTTTATTTATTTTATTTTTTATACGATTTGTTTTTTGAAACAACTTTTTTTTTCGTTTTATATACTAAATATTTTCAGTTATAAACAGACAAATATATATATATATATACACTACTTTTGTGAAATTAAAACAACGCTTTTTGCGTCACAAAATTAGAAGACGTGCCTTTTTAGTCAAAGTAGTAAATTTACAATAAAAATCTTTGTTTTTAATGCTTTCAAACTGTAAATAAATTTTAAAGCTCTTATTGTTTAAAATTAAAATAAAACAAAAGAACATTTTGTTGATGCCATTAGCGTAAACAAACGTTATGCTATAGATTTTCCTGGGGGAAACAGAAATCTTGATAAAGCGATGCAAACAAAGCTTAAAACGTTTATTGTACACATAATTAATACAAAAGCTTTCGAACTTATAATCTTTGGTCATCTTCAGTTGTACACTATAATAGATAAGAATGAATACAATATAAAGTTAAACCGAATTTGTATGGGCACCTGGCACTGGAACTCGGTTTATATATAAAGTATGCAATATACATAAGCGTCACCATAATGGATAATTACCGTATCTCCTACTTATCTTTCGTAGTACGCAGATCAACCGATCAAAAGCGCGCGAAATTTCGATCGGTTGATCTGCACCCACGATAATTGGTTTTACAGCTACTACACGAGAATTTATTTTCGACATTAGAATTTAGATTCATAAGAATTTTATTTTTAAACACAAAACAATTACTTAAACGTTTACTAGACTTAAAAATCAAATTCAACCGTACCTTTGGGAAATGCCAATAAAACGACTTACGCAATTTAATGTTTAAACGTACAGAACCGAGCCCTACATAAGGTAAAACAACATTAACGGACATTTTCTCAACAAATAAAACTTTTTTACTGCTTACTTTCATAACTTTATTCAGAAACTTTTTTACACAGCCATTTATAAAACTTAGCGGATAACCGTTTTTTCACAAAAACGATTTTAAAACTTGTAGATCCACATGAAAAATGTTATAGGACGAAGAAAGACGAAAAGAACGAGATAATAAACTAAGTATAAGACCAGCCTTAAAACTATTATGAAAACTATTATAATTTAAATAAACTCCGCTAAAAGTAGGTTTCCTGTACACAGAAGTGGTAAAACTATTTTTGTCCCCAATTACACATACATCAAGAAACGGTAAGACAGCGTTAACCGCAGATTCATAGGTAAATTCAATAGACTCATGACGGAAATTTAAAAAATCAAGAAAGGGATTAACATGAATTTTACTACGAAAAAAAACAAAACAATCGTCGACATATCTACGATAAAACAAGGGTTTAAACTCCAAAAGACATTCTGAAAACCACTTTTTTCATGGTGACATAAAAAAGCGTTTGCCAAACTGGGTCCCAAAGCTGTTCCCATTGCAACTCTGTCAATTTGTTCATAAAGCTTAGAATCAAACATAAAAAACGTTATTTTTTACTGCTAGGCTGATAAAACTTTCAAAATCCTTTTTACTAGTGAAACTTTTGGACAGTTGGACGTGTTAAAAAATTTTATTAGCGCAGATCTGTATGTTTTCATTAAGTGGGTGATTCGTAAAAAGTGACTTGACATCAAAACTGGCCCTGAATAATTTATCTGTTGAACATGCGGACGGAATAAAAGTGGACGGAATATAAAACTAATAAGAGGACAGAATAAAGGATGGAATAGGTGTTGGTGAAGAATTTACGGACGGAATAGAAAAAGAGAGAATAGATTCGGACGAAACAGATGCGGATAAGGAGAAAGTTGAAGAAAAATCGGAGATTTCTTTTGCAAAGGTAAATGAATCTTTAATAGTTGAATTAATTAATCGTACAGGAAGACAAAATTGGAACTAGAATTTTAGCTAGTGAATAAGTCGAAGTTCCAATGGCGGATAAAGCAGGCCTTAACGGTGATCCTTCTTTATGAACTTTCAAGAGGCCTATGAATCTAAATTCTAATGTCGTATAGTGCACCACTCGCCACCTAGGCATTAGAAATTCTGAGCATTTAGGAATTTCATCTAAAACTAATAAGGCTATAATTCCTAAAGTTTTAGCAATTTATGATCATTTATTGAGTTGTAATGAGTTAATTGAGTTACCTTCTTATACTGATTTTTGTGTAATTACCTCAGCGCCTAATGAATTTTGTTTAAAAATTAAGGATTCATAGGAACAAGTCCGTTTTAAATAAAAGTATTGAAAGTACTGAGTTATGTTTGTTTTAATAGGTCATTTATTGTCAGTGTGTTTTTTTAGTCTTATCTTATTTTTTATTTTTTTTGCGTGTGTTTTAAATTATATTCTATTCATTTTTTTGCATTCATATATTTCCTTATTATTCTGTTTTACTAAAACCAGTTTTTTGTGTGTAGAGCGCGTTTAAAAAAATAGTGTTTTTTATTTAGTATATTATATGTTTTATAGGTTTTATAGAAAATTTCGTTTTTAAAAATCAAAGTGCAAAACCAAAAGATAAAATCATGGGTAAAACATTATTCAATTTATCGAAAAATCTTGAAGTCCTGTATAAAAAGTGGCGTCCATATAAACCATTGAATAAAATGATTTTTGAATAGTTTTAAAAATGACGCATTTTTTTTAGTTATGTCATCATAATGACTTATTTTTCATTAATTCGCGTGAATTTAAATAGATATTTATTTACGTGAATTTAGGTAAATTGAATTTTTCCATTATTAAATTAAAACAGACTCTTTATTATAACTGGCGTGTATCAACAGAAGAATATGACTTTAAAATAAAAATGTCATTTAAATGGACTGAAATAATGTTGTTATAATCACATATTATAATAAGGCTTCTTATTCAGGATTTAAACATCTTTTGGTAAAGTATAATATATTTTTTAAATTTTTATTGTCAGGCCCACAATTAAGCTAATTAGCCTGGGCTAATTGTGAGCTTGAGCTTGAGCCTGAGATTTATTGTGAGCTTGAGCTTGAGCTTAGTACTCACAATTAAATATATGTGAGTACCAATTAGTATTGAGCATTTGTGAGCAGCTCAATGCATCCCTACAAGGAATGTCATAAAAGGGTTGAATTTTCAAAAAAAAAAAAAATAACAAGGACATTTTTATGCTGGACAACGCATTTTGACCAAAAGGTGGGAGGTCTTCTTCCCAACCACAAAACGAAATGGGCTAAATAAGGTATCATTGCAAAGCTTACAGTCTGCTGGAGAATGTCATAAACGGGTTTAAATTTTAAAAAAATAACATGGACATTTTTATACTGGACAACACATTATTACCAAAAAGGGAAAGACCTTCCTCCCCAATCACCAAAAAGATTGGGCTCATAGATGAACAAGGGGGGTAGGGTGGGGTCCACCCCCCTAGCCTCAAAATTTTCCTCCCCCCCCCCTTAGAAAAAAATCCAGGATTGCCCCCTCTCCCCCCAAATTTTTGAATTTTTTACCCCCGATCTACCTCTAGATTTTAAAATCTGACGCCCCTCCCCTCTTGAGAAAATTTTAAGTACTTTTTTTATACTAAATTTTCTTCCAAAAACGTGAATTTTTAACACAAATTCATGTTTTTACAACATGAATTTGTGTTAAAAATTCACTCCCCCCTAGATTTTGAAATGTAATTTACCAGGGGTAAACACCCCCTAGCTTTTTGACCGTGTTCATCTATGATTGGGGTAAATGAGATAGTATGGGTAAACCTTAGTTTAGGAAGCATCGTAAGGGGGTTGAATTTAGTAAAAAATTAAAATGGACATCTTTATGCTGGACAAAATATTTTCACCAAACGAGGGAAAGACCCTTCTCCCAACGAAAAAATGGAGTGCGGGTTAACTGAGGTATCACTGTAACGCTTACAGTCATTGAAATGGCATAGAAGGGTTGAATTTTGAAAAAAAGAAAATGCTGGAAAAATTATTTGTAGGCCATATGGCTGACACGGGCTACTTGTGCCTTAAAAAAACAAGAAAAATAATTTTAATAACTAAACTATGGAAAACATAAAAATTA
>JASAMX010024678.1:0-30647 GCA_030248175.1 Microlaimidae sp. YZB2_3
AAAATGCTTAATAGAGCAGGAAAAGGGGCGATTTGTCCCCAGGCGTGTGTTTAAGCATAAATATGTGGTATGAAAAGTTAAGTTTTCCAGGCTGAAATTAAGGGCGTAACCGCTCTCCGCCAGGAGCAAATAAACAATGAACGCGTGAGCGATAAAAATTAAAAAAAAAGTTTTTCGCGGTTATCTAACTAATTATTGTTTAGTTGCGTCATGTGTTTCTATGCACGTGATATTTTATCAAAGAACGAGTGGTTACTTTACCACCCATCTATTTTCACCCTGATAGAGTTTATCTTTAGTTTAGATTGACATTATTTGCACTATAAGAAGTTTGTATTTGATTTGGCTAGCTACCCACTGAATAAAAAAATTTCTACCATATGATAATAATTTATTTACACGTTGAACTAATTACACAGCACTGTTGCATTTTTTTAATCTGATGAAATGATATCAAAAAAATTATACTCACAACAATCTTTGACAAGCGTGAAATCGCCACTTTTTCAAGTTCAAAGGTTGTTTCTTATATATATAGATACAAAAACAACCTCTAAACTTGAAAAAGTGGCGAAGTTTTACGCTTGTCAAAGATTGGTATAAGTATAATTTTTAATTATCATTTCACCAGATTAAAAAAATGCAACAGTGCTGTGTAATTAGTTCAACGTGTAAATAAATTATTATCATATGGTAGAAGTATTTTATTCAGTGGGTAGCTAGCCAATAAAACAATAAAACCCTTATGGTGCAATTAATTCAATCTGGTCTTAATTCAATTATTATACAGGGTGAAAATAGATGAGTGGTAAAGTAAACTCGTTCTTTGAGGAGAAATCTGGCGTGCCACAAGAAACACATGACGCAACAAAAATAATGGTTACAAACCGCTGAAAATTTTTTTTTTAATTTTTTATTAGCTCACGCGTTTTTTATTATTGTTCCTGGCGGAGAGCGGTTACGCCCTTAATTTCAGCATGGAAGACTTTAACTTTCGTCCACATCCTTCCTGTCTAAACACACGCCAGGGGACAAATCGCCCCTTTTCCTGCTCTATTCTTGGAGCATTTTTCAAGGCTAGTTTATAATAGAAATAATAACATATGTGCTTTCCTGTTTTTATTAAATAAATTTTATGTATTATTGATATTTGATAATTTTCAGTTTTCATCTATATGTAATTTGATATATTGATAGTTATCACAATACCTCACAAAAATACAAGTGTATATTTGATTTTAAGTTAAGTTCAGTGATGTTTGAAATGTTTTTTGTTGTAGATTGGAGTTCATGTTTTTTAGACGGTTATACATTTACAATAAAAATTGATTTAGTTTTTTTTGCCAAAACCATTTATTTGTGTATTGCAAAACAAGTAAGTGTTGTATGTTTTTTTTTCTAATTTAACTCCAAACAATATTGGAAAAAAAAATTTTTTTTTTTTTTACATACTATATTTCACGATTTAAATTTTAAAAAAAAGATCAATATTAATTTTGATTTTTTTTTTGTTTCAAACAAATATTAAAGTATGATATTACATGCGAATGAATTATAATATTTTATATTAATACAATTCAATTGTTTTAATGAATTTGACTAAAACTTAATACAAAGAATATTCCAATTTCTAAAAAGGTGTTTATATACAATAGGTCGGCAACTATTAAATTAATTTCAAATTTATGGGCTTTACGCATTTGAAATTTCAGTAAAACATAACTGTAACCGACGTTTCGGAACCTCCACGTGTTTTTTGTTGAGGATGGTTTAATGTAAGTGGGTATCCATATTTGACAGAGGAACATGTGAAGGTTCCGAAACGTCGGTTTTAGATTTAAGTTTTATTGAAATTTTAAAGGGGAAACGCCCAGAAATTTAATTTCAATTTAACATAGACTGCCCAAAAACTCTGAGAATAGTTATTGAAACTATTAACAAATATTTTTAAATAGAGATTTTTTGGTGATTATTCAAAATCAATGATTTATAAGCACCTTGCACTGAAACGCAGTTTATACATAAAGTATGCAATATTCATAAGCGTCACCATAATGGATAATTACCGTACTCCTACTTATCTTTTCGTAGTATGATACAAATGATACAATAAAATATTTATGTGCTTTCATTTTTTGGATGATCTGAATACTACGAAAAGATAAGTAGGAGTACGGTAATTATCCATTATGGTGACACTTATGTATATTGCATACTTCATGTATAAACTACGTTTTATTGCAAGGTGCCTATAGAAGAATCAAACAAAATATAGTTTCAAAAAATTATAAAAATGGGCTGAATAAATAAAATAAATAAATAAATTTATAAAAAAATTTCTGCAAAATTACTCTCAAATTAAATTTAAAACGGATTGAAATTGAAAACTTTAATGTTTTATCCTGTTATACTGTGTCAGGTCTCCGGATTAATTTAGTTTATAATTTTTTAAAATATATTTAAAATAGTTTCCATAAAATTAATTAATTATGTCTAGCCAGTTTTTTTGAAAGAGAAATGTAGTTGGTCGACAATTAGGGGTATGTTTTGTTTTGTTATCTCATGTTGTTGAGTTGAAAACCTTTTTTTGTTCACGTGAGAAATTTAAAAATTGAATATTCAGATTTTATCAAGCTGTTGAAAAATAAACATAAAATAAAGGCGTGTGTACACAAACCTGCGACTCAAATTTTAAAACCATGCATAATCAACGCAAAAAAAACACATTTTCCCGCTATAAATTTTAGCTTTTTTATCTTCATAATGCGAGAAATGCAATATTTGTTTTAGTAAGAACGTTTAATTTTGGTTGCGAATAACTTTCATTTCGTTTTTTATGATTTTTTTTACAAGTAGTAATGAACTTTTCGTTGTTACCCTTCTTTAAATAAGAAGAATACATCACAAAGAATTTATCACGGTATTATAAAATTATTTCTATCCATGCATCGCTTCACACAAATTTTACTTTATGAGCACTATTTCATAAAAAGTAAAAATATTTGATTTTCTTTTTTAAATTTTTTTTGTAAAAAACTACAAAAAAATTTTAAAATTTTATGGATTCATGTGACAACACAAATTCTCGGGTAATATAAAAATTCTGTATAAATCCCTTCTTTTTTGCTAATATACCCAAAAAAAAATCAAATAGTGTAACATTTATAAAATAAAAATTAAACGTCTTAGGGTGTCAAATTTAATATCCTAAAATCGAATCCCCGTCGAAGTGATTTTAGCGTGTTTTTGTTGCAAAAAAGTTTAAACCCTTTGGGGGTAAACGTCAAAACAATACATTTATAGTAAATAAATTTTTAGTTCATTAATACATTGTTTGTTATGTATTCTTCGCAACATCAATGTCTTTGTCCATTTTTAGTTTTATTTATAAGCTGACCGCACTTTCAAACGTTTCAAGAGCAGAAATATTACTACTTGGATCATAGTATCATGGGTGGAGAGGGAGCGCCACGGGGCGATTAAGCCCCGCGGCGCCGCGCCAACCATTATTAGCGAACGTGGGTAAATTTTGAAATCGAAACCTTCTTCTTCTTATTATTATTATTATTCCAAAACTCAATCGTTAAAAGCGATATTCCTCATCTGTTTACTGTTTTATCAAAAATAAACATGGGCTCATTGGAAAGAAGAAAGAAATACGCAACAATCTATTGGAAGCACTATTATTCTTTTAGGTCCATGTTATCGATTTATTGAAAAAAAAAAAAAAAAGATAAAATACACATATAAAATCACCCAACCGCAAAATCACAGCCTTTTGGCAACGATGGGGACTTATTTACCAGAACCCAGGACAACGAACAGCTCCTCATCAAACCACAAAAAAAGCAGAAGACCGGTTTTAATTGGTGGTGAAACCAAACCAGTTCCCAGCGCCATCTGTTTCAACCGCGCGAAATACAGCGAAAACAACAAAAAATTCTTGCATTCCTGATGACAAAATTACTTCAAAGTTTTATTAAAAAAATAATAAAAGCATCGATCGCGGGAACGCCACGCAGCAGCTTTCCTTGCACAGCACCACGCCACACATTTTTTAACTTTATGTTCATCTTCTTCTATTTATTATTATAATTCTAAAGCTCATTATCTTAAAATTAATATTTTTACATCGTTCACGCGACGATTTAACCCTGCGGTACCGCACCGGCTATATTCAGATGATATTGGATAAAATTTATTAATAAAAAACAGGAAAGCACATATGTTATTATTTCTATTATAGACTAGCCTTGAAAAATGCTCTAAGAATAGAGCAGGAAAAAGGGGCGATTTTTCCCCGGGCGTATGTTTAGACAGAAAAGATGTGGACTAAAGTTAAAGTCTTCCAGGCTGAAATTAAGGGCGTAACCGCTCTCCGCCAGGAAGAAGTAAACAATAAACCCGTGAGCGAAAAAAATTTTAAAAAAGTTTTCAGCGGTTATGTAAACAATTATTATTTAGTTGCGTCATGTTTTTCTCTGCACGTGATATTTTCTCAAAAAACGAGTGGTTACTTTACCACTCAACTATTTTCACCCTGATAGAATTTATCTTTAGTCTGAGATGGACATTATGTGCACCATAAGAAATTTGGATTTGATTTGGCCAGCTGCCCACTGAATAAAAATTTCTACCATATGATAATAATTTATTTAAAGGTTTGAACTGATTACGCAACACTGTTGCATTTTTTTAATCTGATGAAATGACCATTGAAAAAAATTACACTCACAGCAATCTTTGACAAGTGCGAAATCGCCACTTTTTCAATTATAGTTGTTTCTTTCCATACGATACAAAAATAACCTTCTAATTGAAAAAGTGGCGATTCCACGCTTGTCAATATAGTATACATTTTTTTATCATTTCATCAGATTAAAAAAATGCAACAGTGCTGTGTAATTAGTTCAACGTGAATTATTATCATATGGTAAAAGTTTTTATTCAGTGGGCAAATGATGCAAATTTCTTATGGTGCAATAATGTCCATCTCAACTCATCCACATATTTTCTGTCTATAAACACACCCGCTACTTTTCCTGCTCTATTCTGGAGCATTTTTCAAGGCTAGTTTATAATAAAAATAATAACATATGTGCTTTCCTGTTTTTATTTAATAAATTTTATCCAGATTATCTGAATATAGCCGGTGCGGTACCGCAGGGTTAAATCGTCGCGTGAACGATGAAAGAATATTAATTTTAAGATAATGAGCTTTAGAATTATAATAATAAATAGAAGAAGATGAACATAAAGTTAAAAAAAATGTGTGCGCGGTGCTGTGGGGCTAAACCGCCGCGTGGCGTTCCCGCGATCGATGCTTTTATTATTTTTTTAATAAAACTTTGAAGTAATTTTGTCATCAGGAATGCAAGAATTTTTTTGTTGTTTTCGCTGTATTCCGCGCGGTTGAAACAGATGGCGCTGGGAACTGGTTCGGTTTCACCACCAATTAAAACCGGTCTTCTGCTTTTTTGTGCGGTTTCTATGAGGAGCTGTTCGTTGTCTGTTCTGTACAATCCTTATTGTTGCCAAAAGGCTGTGATTTTGCGGTTGGGAGTTTTTATTTGTGTATTTTTTCAATTTTTTATTTTGATCAATAAATCGATAACATGGACCTAAAAGAAAAAAAGTGCTTCCAAAAGAAAGTTGCGTAATTCTTTCTTCTTTCCAATGAGCCCATGTTTATTTTTGATAAATCAGTAACGAATGAGGAATATCGCTTTTAACGATTGAGCTTTGGAATAATAATAATAATAAGAAGAAGAAGGTTCTGAATTTCAAAATTTACCCACGTTCGCTAATAATGGTTGGCGCGGCGCCGCGGGGCTTAATCGCCCCGTGGCGCTCCCTCTCCACCCATGATACTATGATCCGAGTAGTAATATTTCTGCTCTTCAAACGTTTGAAAGTGCGGTCAGCTATAAATAAAACTTAAAAAACGCGCAGGAGCAGCATTGATGTTGCGAAGAATACATAACAAACAATGTATTAATGAACTAAAAATTTATTTACTATAAATGTATTGTTTTGACGTTTACCCCCAAAGGGTTTAAACTTTTTTGCAACAAAAACACGCTAAAATCACTTCGACGGGGATTCGATTTTAGGATATTAAATTTGACACCCTAAGACGTTTAATTTTTATTTTATAAATGTTACACTATTTGATTTTTTTTTGGGTATATTAGCAAAAAAGAAGGGATTTATACAAATTTTTGTATTACCGAGAATTTGTGTTGTCACATGAATCCATAAAATTTTAAAATTTTTTTGTAATTTTTTACAAAAAAATTTAAAAAGAAATCAAATATTTTTACTTTTTATGAAATAGTGCTCATAAAGTAAAATTTGTGTGAAGCGATGCATGGATAGAAATAATTTTATAATACCGTGATAAATTCTTTGTGATGTATTCTTCTTATTTAAAGAATAACAACGAAAACTTCATTACTATTTGTAAAAAAAAATCATAAAAAACGAAATGAAAGTTATTCGCAACCAAAATTAAACGTTCTTACTAAAACAAATATTGCATTTCTCGCATTATGAAGATAAAAAAGCTAAATTTATAGCGGGAAAATGTGTTTTTTTTGCGTTGATTATGCATGGTTTTAAAATTTGAGTCGCAGGTTTGTGTACACACGCCTTTATTTTATGTTTATTTTTTAACAGCTTGATAAAATCTGAAGATTGAATTTTTAAATTTCTCACGTGAACAAAAAAAGGTTTTCAACTCAACAACATGAGATAACAAAACAAAACATACCTAATTGTCGACCAACTACATTTCTTTTTCAAAAAAACTGGCTAGACATAATTAATTAATTTTATGGAAACTATTTTAAATATATTTAAAAAATTATAAACTAAATTAATCCGGAGACCTTGACACAGTATAACAGGATAAAACATTAAAGTTTTCAATTTCAATCCGTTTTAAATTTAATTTGAGAATAATTTTGCAGAAATTTTTTATAAATTTATTTATTTATTTTATTTATTTAACACCATTTTTTTTATAATTTTTTGAAACTATATTTTGTTGAATTGTCTATAGGCACCTTGCACTAAAACGTAGTTTATACATGAAGTATGCAATATACATAAGTGTCACCATAATGGATAATTACCGTACTCCTACTTATCTTTTCGTAGTATTCAGATCAACCGATAGAAAGCGCGTGAAATTTCGATCGGTTCATCTGCATACTACGAAAAGATAAGTAGGAGTACGGTAATTATCCATTATGGTGACGCTTATGAATATTGCATACTTTATGTATAAACTGCGTTTCAGTGCAAGGTGCTTATAAATCATTGATTTTGAATAATCACCAAAAAATCTCTATTTAAAAATATTTGTTAATAGTTTCAATAACTATTCTCAGAGTTTTTGGGCAGTCTATGTTAAATTGAAATTAAATTTCTGGGCGTTTCCCCTTTAAAATTTCAATAAAACTTAAATCTAAAACCGACGTTTCGGAACCTTCACATGTTCCTCTGTCAAATATGGATACCCACTTACATTAAACCATCCTCAACAAAAAACACGTGGAGGTTCCGAAACGTCGGTTACAGTTATGTTTTACTGAAATTTCAAAGGGGAAACGCCCAGAAATTTGATTTTAATTTAATAGTTTACGAACTATTGAATATAAAGAACTTTTTAGAAATTGGAATATTCTTTGTATTAAGTTTTAGTCAAATTCATTAAAACAATTGAATTGTATTAATATAAAATATTATAATTCATTCGCATGTAATATCATACTTTAATATTTGTTTGAAACAAAAAAAAAATCAAAATTAATCTTGATCTTTTTTTTAAAATTTAAATCGTGAAAGATAGTATGTAAAACAAAACAAAATTTTTTTTTCCAATATTGTTTGGAGTTAAATTAGAAAAAAAAAAATTAAACACATTCATGTTTTGCAATACACAAATAAATGGTTTTGGCAAAAAAAACTAAATCAATTTTGCAATTGTAAATGTATAACCGTATAAAAAGCATGAACTCCAATCTACAACAAAAAACATTTCAAACATCACTGAACTTAACTTAAAATCAAATATACACTTGTATTTTTGTGAGGTATTGTGATAACTATCAATATATCAAATTACATATAGATGAAAACTGTAAAACTATCAAATATCAATAATACATAAAATTTATTAATAAAAACAGGAAAGCACATATGTTATTATTTCTATTATAAACTAGCCTTGAAAAATGCTCCAAGAATAGAGCAGGAAAAAGAGCGATTTCTCCCTGGGGTGTGTTTAGACAGAAAAGATGTGGACTAGTCTGAGATGGACATTATTTGCACCATAAGAAATTTGTATTTGATTTGGCTAGCTGCCCACTGAATAAAAAACTTCTACCATATGATAATAATTTATTTACACGTTGAACTAATTACACAGCACTGTTGCATTTTTTTAATCTGATGAAATGATAAAAAAAACTATACTCACAGCAATCTTTGACAAGCGTGAAATCGCCACTTTTTCAATTAGAAGGTTATTTTTGTATCTGTATGTGTAAGAAACAACTATAAACTTGAAAAAGTGGCGATTTCGCGCTTGTCAAAGATTGTTGTGAGTATAATTTTTTCAATTGTCATTTCATCAGATTAAAAAAATGCAACAGTGCTGTGTAATTAGTTCAACGTATACATAAATTATTATCATATGGTAGAAATTTTTATTCAGTGGGTAGCTAGCCAAATCAAATACAAATTTCTTATGGTGCAATTAATGTCAATCTCAGACTAAAGATAAATTCTATCAGGGTGAAAATAGATGAGTGGTAAAGTAACCACTCGTTCTTTGAGAAAATATCACGTGCAGAGAAACACATGACGCAACTAAATAATAATTGGTTACATAACCGCTGAAAACTTTTTTTTTAATTTTTATCGCTCACGCGTTTTTTGTTTATTTGTTCCTGGCGGAGAGCGGTTACGCCCTTAATTTCAGCCTGGAAGACTTTAACTTTAGTCCACATCTTTTCTGTCTAAACACACGCCTGGGGACAAATCGCCCCTTTTTCCTGCTCTATTCTTAGAGCATTTTTCAAGGCTAGTCTACCATATTTTAAAATCAAATTAAAGAATTAACTTTATATAGTATATTATTAGCTGGCTAATGACAAATGTTTACAATCAATCCGTTGCTGAGATATAATGTTTTATCAGTTTCAATATTATCAATAGAAAACGTATTTTATGTGAACATTACAATGTGAAAAACTTTGCCGACATTCTTCATTCTTTTTTTATAGTTAATAAATTGAATTTTTTAATTTAAGGTGGAACGATACAGTTAGGATACCCTGTCGTTTTTGTGTATAACTTGTGCCGTACGTGACGGACAGATGCAAACTATCCGCTCAGTTCGGTATTCTTAACATTTTTGATGGACTATTTCACGCCGAGATATGCTTCGTTGAAAAAAGGCATTTTAAAACAGTTTTTCCCAATTTAACAGAACCAGAGTTATTATTACGTAATAAAAATTTAACACAAGTTAGATACATCAAATGTACATGCCCACAAAAATTTTCAGCGAAATCCCTACTATTGAAGTTTTTTAATTTCGTTTTATTGCTAAAATTGTTGAAATAAAAAATAAAAAGAAGTGATAGTAGAGATTTCGTTAAAAACTTTAAAACTGGCTCAGAATTATGGTCCAACTGCTGTGTTAAAAGTTGGGAACAAACTAATTTCTATCAAATGACTAAACTTTCATTTATATTTTTTTGATTTGACGTCGGGAAACTACATTTAGAAACGCTTGTTTAAAAGGCCTTTTTAAGCCAAAATCTCAGACGGAGCAATAGCCGAGTGGTTAGAGCGCCGAACTCGGAATCCTGGAGCTCTAGATTCCAGTCCCCTTAGGAAATGTTTTTAACCTCAAAAAAAATTTTTTTTTAATTTTTAACTTTTTAATTAAAAACAGTGTTCATTATTCCATACTGTATTCAACCCCGAGTACGTGTTTTGAGGTGGTTTTGAGATAAAACTGGTATATAGTCAGAATGCCCCCCCGGGGGGGGGGGCGTCGCACCCCCCTAGCGCTTCCCCGGGGGGTTGAATCAAAAAACGGAGGTCGGATTCGTAATCAGGACCCCCGAAAACCCCCGAAAACGTGTTTTGGGGAAAATCGGCAAAAATTTTGCAACTGTATTGTTCACCTTAAATATAAAAAGTTAGAGTCTTAGCTATGTAATAATATAAATTTCTAATAGTGCTCGATTATTAATACGAATTTAAAATTATCTTGTCAACAATTTAAATTTTAAATTTGAACACTGCAAAAAAGTGGCTCCTAAAAAATTCATTGCGCGATTTTTTACCCTTTTCAAAAAGCGCGATTTTTTACCGTTGTTACTGATCTATTTTTGATAAATCAGTAAAAACGGAAGAATATTGGTTTTAAGATATAAGCGTTTAAAAAAAATCTACTATGGTTGAATTATATTTGGCTGACACTGAAAATTAGAATGCAGACATGAAGGGACCAATTAAAATTGTGCGGTAATGACGTTTTTTTTTTAAACCAATAAGAACGCAGAATTTTTTTTTAATTCCACCTTTTTACAAAATATATAAGAATTAACTATCTTTAGCCCTTTAAAATTTTGCATTTGGGTTTTAAATTAAGTAAATTGATAAATAATTATTAAAATACGGTTTTTGATCTCTATTATTAAACCGATTTCGTTAAAATTTTGAATAACTTTGTTGTTAAATAGTCGATTCAATACTGCAATTTTCGCGGTCAGCTAGATTTTATTTGCCTATAATCATAAGAAGAACAGGGACATGAATTACAAAATTTATCCAAGTTCTCTAATTATAGATGGCGCGGTGCCACGGGGCTTAATCGCCGTGTGGCGCTCCCGTGCCACCGATAATTCAATTATATATTTTTTGAAATAAAAAGAAGAGATGAAAATTTATTAAGAAAATTAAGTGCGTTCTCTAATTATATCTGGAGCTGTGGAGTGGGGCTAAATCGCCGTACCAGCAAGGATTGCAATTATATTTTTGAAATAAAAATAAAAGGAATGAGAAAGAAGAAGATGATCATGAATTACAAAACTTACCCACGTTCTTTAATTATAGTTGGCGCAGTGTCGTGGGGCTACATTGCTGTGTGGCGCTCACGCACCACTAATGATTGCATTATTGTTTAAAAATAAAGAATCAGCAGAAGAAGAAGATGAACATAAATTACAAATTTTATTTTATCCACGTTCTCTGATTATAGTTAGTGTGGTGCCTCGGGGTTAAATCGCCACATGAACGATGAAGGAATATCGATTTTAAGATATAAGCGTTAGAATAGTAGCAATAAAAATAAGTAGAAGAAGATAAACATGAATTAAAATTCATTTCAGGTACTCGCATTAAATTTAAAAGTTTCAGAATTGAAAACCTGGACAAAAACTTCAGTCCAACATAAAGTTGTTCCTGTGTATGTCAAGAAATGAATTTACGATATAATATTCTTGCTCTTTATTAACTAAAATTTTTGAAAAAATTTTTAGAACAGTAAAAAATTTTCAAGTTAAAAAATTCAAGGTTTATTTTTAAGCCTACTGTTGATCTTACGGAATTTTATGCGAAAAACTTTATCAACAAGAACTGATATTATTTTTACACTAGATTAACCAAGTTTTGCTAAATATGAAATTTTAATTTTTTTATTGACTAAATAATATTGAACCATTTTAGAGACCAAAATTTTTTGAATTGCAAAATCCAAAGGTTCACCCACTCCATGGGAAAATCATTTTGCTTAAAGGTAAACCCATCGTGGTTGCAACAGTTGTTCGTTGGATTAAAAAATGCCCTCATTAAATAACCATTAAAATCACGTGAATCTGACGTCACTTTATCAGCCAATTAGATTCGATTTAGTACGGAGCATTTTTTTGATAAAGTGACGTCAGATTCTCCGGATCTTAGTGGTTACTTAATGGTGGGCATTTTTTAATCCACCGAACAACTGTTGCAGCCACGTTGGGTTTACCTTTAGCAAAAAATTGTCCATGTGGGATTTTAAAAAGAATCAATTACCTTTAAACATTTTCCTGTTTTTTAGTTAGTTTATTTTAGTTAGTTGCTTTTCAGTCCTTCAATTAGTTTTCTAAATATTGTGATTGGAGAGGAGATAAGGAACACACAAACCAGAGTTGTAACTGGACCAAATGTTAATCGCGAGAATTTCCGGCCTAGCCCCCAATTTTCCCGTTTTGTTCGTGTTTTGCAGCCTGCGTTTTTTAATTTTTTGGTACTGTGTTATCCCAAAAAAAGTCGGCCAGCCGGTCTTTAAGTGTAAAAAAACGTTTGGTTTGGCTCGCTTACAACTCTTAACAAAGGTACACACAAACACGCTTTCTCAGTATGTTAAAATTAATTAGATATCATGTATTTTAAAATGTTTATTTTCTTATTTAAATCGTTTCTGGTTATATTATCGGTTATTTTTGCATATAATAGAAAATTTCAAGCCTTTATTACATCGGTCAAGCTAATACAAATCGACTTTCGCTTAATTTAAGTTTATTTTATCATATTAACTTTTTACGCAGGATATTATAGAAAAACTAATTAGGGTTTAAAGCATTTTCTTCACACATACAATAATAACATTTATAATTACGTAACAATGCTTTTTTAGTTATACAACAAAACTTTATTGATACTGTAGAATTACGAACGTTTTTAAGTGGATTATCATTTTTAACATTTTTCTAGTTTTCAGCGCTGTTTCATAAATTACTTACATACGATTTTTGTAAAGGTTCATTCTTATTTGTGAATGTTTATCAAAAAAGTTTTGAATTAAAAAAATTGCATAAGAAGTTTCGAAACACTATCAGCATTAAATTAAAAGATTGCATAAATTTGTATAATTGCATAATACATAATTATTCAGCAGATTTACGCAAAAAAAGCACCCGTGGCAAAGGCGGAAAAAAAGCACCCGTGCGCAAGGCGGAAAAAAAACACCCGACAGGAGCGCGCGACAAATATTATGCAGCGGTGTTTATTATTACGTTATCAGTATTGTTTATAAAACTTTTTGCTCGTAGTTTGTGAAGATTTCAACGTTATTATTTTATTAATTTCCGCAATAATGTTCTAAAAAGAATTAATCCAGACTTTTCTGAAAACGGACGTTGTTTTACTATAATCGTAGGGGGTAGATGGCCCTTACAACTCGTTTTTTTTCATGTAAATCACATGTAAATTATGAAACTTCGCCAACGCTGGTTTGGTAGAATTTATGAATGCCGAATACAGTTTCTGAAACTTTAAAAGGTTCTGCTCTTTCGCAACTTCAATTATTTTAACGATTATAATATAATATATTAATAAGTATGATAGATTATAATATATTTGGAAAACTAGCGAATCATAGAATTAATCTTGTGTATGGATTGAAGATTAAATAAAAACTAAAAGTGTTTTGTCCGATTAATTTAAACGAGTTTTCCGAATTAAATAAGTTATTCCGTATCTATTATGTAGCATTGGACAAAAATAATAATTAAAAGAAAAAAATACTAAAATAAAAAGAGTATCACTGGTATTCATAAAACTTTAAACCGGGTCTATACGAGACTGGGTTTGTTTGTTTTAGCGGAAAAACTGAACCAAATCCAAAATTTTTATACCGTCCAAAAATATCAAAAAGGCATTTCTAAAACGAAAAAATCGTATATTTCTTTGTATTTTACCTAAAGCAGTTTTTGAATAGAATTTGTTAAAAAATTATGTAAAACGTATGCCAATGACGATATTAAATATAAGACCCGGTCCAGTTTTGCCGCCAAAGCAAACAAACCCAGTCCGAATGTACCCACTCCAAAGTTTTATGAATACCAGTGTATAATTGAAAATATACTAAAAAACACCGCCAATATAAACTAAGTGAAGCTGCTAATTTTTTACAAATTAAATCAAAGGGTATTTAAAAAAATTTCTCAAATATTTTATACTATTGTGAATACTAATAGAAAAATCGCATATTTAAAGTTCATGGAAATTTGAAGCTAAAGCAGATTGCTTGTCAGTTATTAGCATTTATTATCCGGCGCAATAAGCACAATTGATTAAAATCAATTTTATTTGATTTTTCATTTATTTCCTTTGCAAATATTTTAAAATTTAATTTTTTTGTTATAAACCAAATGCAAAAGTTAAAAAAAACTTTTAAACTATTAATGCACGCTACAGAATACTTAAGTTAGCTTTTATTTAATTTAATACTTATAAGTTATAACACAATAATTTTATACTTTATAACGTAATAAATAAACGCCGCTGTACAATATTTGTCATGCGCTCTTTTCGGGTGCTTTTTTCCGTCTTACGCACGGGTGCTTTTTTTCCGCTTTTGCCACGGGTGCTTTTTTTCCGCCACCCATTCAGCATAGGATTTCATTTTTATAAATGTTTTAGATGTAAACGCGTTAAATGTAAATTTTCTTGGTAAAAAATGTATTGTGTTCCCAACCTTTATAATAAAACCCTCTAGTAGTTACAAAAATAATGTAAAAAAAGTAAGTTAGGAAAGTATAGTACGAACAAAACGTGATTTTTCGAAAAATCATATAGCATATAGACAAAATCATGTTTTATTTTGTTAATTATTAATTTTTTGGATTCCTTTCGCTTCAAAACTGCAGAAGGGATTCTGCGCTACCGCTGCTCAGTGATAAATTTCGCCCTGATCGCCGTCAAGACGCGGTATTTAACATTGAGCATTTAACGGAAAACCTTTTTTTGCAGCAGTTTTTGGACAAAAAACTCCAAAGAGTTAATTTTATAATAACCAAAGCAACAAAAACAAGCAATAAAAATAAAACTAATATTATGCGTACTGATAATATTTTGCCTCATTGGTTTATTTGTATTTTTATGACGTTGGAGTTGGCTTATTAATTTAAATAATAAAAACACTAAAAAAAGTGTCTGGTTTAAACCTTTTAAAGACCAAAACCGGGCCACACTTTTTGTATACCTTTGAACTGGTATGTATACAAAATAAAATTAAGACATAAATTTGCATTCAGTAATAGAAAATGAATGCATTAAAAATGTTGTGGAGACAAAACGTAGTAGCCGAAATCATGACTACAATTTAATTTCTACTTTATATTAACTGCATATAATCTTTTTCGTAAAAAATAGAGTCTGTGAGCTTGAAAATCCGCAGAAAGTTTGCTTGCTTGATTGATTGATGTTTTTGAAATCGTAAACATTAAATTATCAATAATAGGCAAATCAAAAGTAACTAAGTTCGAAAATTTTCAGTAATGAATCGACTATTTAATAATGAACAATCTTAACTTTTCAGCAAAAACGGTTTGTTATTAAAAATCAAACACCTTATTTTAACAATTATTTATCAAATTATTCAATTTGGAACAAAATTTTAGTTTCTTTAAATACAAATGGCTTGACATAATTACTTAAAAACCCTTAAACTGTGAAGTACGCGGATCTTGTGAAAACTTGAGACCCAGAAATATATTTTTTAATACTAATTAATAAACGTGTAATGGCAATACGCTTACTGGTAAGTTAAAAACTTTGTTTAAACTTTTTGATCATTTGTGTTCAAATACTAAACAATGGTTTTTAATTGAAAATTAGTTTGATTTACCACACTACAATGTACTAACAATGCTATGTATATCATGCTCTTTGCCCAATTCATTTTTTTTTCGCAAAAAAAAATAGAAGTTATTGATTTAAAACTCATCGTCATTGAAAAAAAATTATAAATTTAATCCTTTCTAGCTTTTAGGAGGAAAAAATAAGTCTTAAGGACACTTGGTACAGTTTTCTTAAGTATGAAAAATCGCGATTTTTGGCATGTGAGATTTTTCGAAATATAGCGTATAGCATTGGGTGTTAATAAGGCAAAAAAGCACGATTATGAACTGCATATTCTTAATATCGATAAAAAATTAATATAATTATATTAAAAATAAAATTGCAACAAAAATTTTTGAAACTCTAAAAAAATATGCATTACACAAGATTTAGTAGGGAGAATACTTGCAATGCATATGAAATGTTGGTCAACATTCTATTTCTATAATTATTTGCAACGTTTTGGTAATTTCAAACTACTATTCTCAAGCAAATATATCGCAATACCTAAAACAATTAAAGCAAGATATACAAAAATTAAAATAGAACCGGGTTAATAAATAAATGTATACATAAAATGCATGTAACTATAGAAGGAAACAGGTCTAAAAAATTTCTGAGAATAACATTGATATAACGAACATGTGGTAAAAATAAAATATTAAACAAAAAATATGGTGTTAAAAAGTAGCTTTTAAAAATAAGTTTTTAACGTGTTAATCAAACATAAAAATTATGTACCAAAAGTTAAAGCAAAAAACATCAGTATTACATAATAACGGATGTTTTCGAATCTTTGGTGCTGAGCTCCGAATTTCGGATTTCTTCAGCTCTATCCTATTTTAATGCTAATGAATAATTAAGTGGTAATGCCACTAAGTATTTTGTCATAAAAAATTTTTTTAACTAATTTTTTTATTAAAAACAATAATAATAGTCTTAAAAATGCAAATAGAACAACTTAAAACATTTTTCATGCGTAAATAGCTTGAAATGGTGTATTTATGGAATGAAGCTCCGGAGCTCTTGAGCTTCTTCTGAGTTCTTGAGGATATTAGATGGTATAAGAACATTACTAGATTAAATGAATAAACTGTGTGTTGAAACGAAAAGAACACAAAAAATCATCTTTTAGCAAAGACACTAGCTAGAGAAAAAATGATTTTAAAAATGAATAAAACAATAAAAAAGCTCAGATGGTGACAACAATAAAGCCATTTGGAATGATTGAATAAAATATTTAAAAAATAAAAAAAGTTTTGTGGAAAAATTATTAATGTTCTTTAAAACAAATGAACTGCTTTTAAATTGTGAGAAAAACGGAGACCAGATTTATATTAACCACACTTTTTTGGCTATGTGTATGCTTTCTTTACGCAACCAATAAAAATCACTGCAGATACAATACGAAATGCAGAACTCGTTGAAAAAGCCTTGATTTCACATTGCAGTGCACGTTCTATTACCGTAGAATGTTTCACGAAAACAATACAAACTAGCTTTTCGAGAAAATTTGCTTGTTGGTTGATGTTGAAAAAAATGACTCGTCAGCGTGTTGTTTGGATATCGCTTAGTTAGTTTTTCCTGGAGCTCTTAAATTTCAAAATAGTAAAACACTTAGTTTGCTGTTAATTTTATATTATCGAATCGTTGAAAATAAGGATTGAAATAAAATTTTTGTCGACAATTTTTTTATTGTCTAATAACGGGTTTCAACAGCTAAAAACTTTCATTTTTTAGAATGTTGTTCGTACTAATCGCATTCATTGATTTTTGTAAACAATAACTAAAAGACTTGGACATGAACATTTTTCATATAAGTTAAGCGATTTTTATTCCTGATTACCACCTTAAATGAGATTGAGGTCTGTAAAATGCGTTCAAAGCAGTTAATTTTTAATTTAATTTTTTTTTGGTTGGAGAACCGCTCGCAAAAATACTGAACCTAAGACAGCTATGCAAACCACGCCACAACAATGCAAACTATACACCGTAGTACGGTCACCGTACGAAAGTTATTTATTATTTAAAATTCGTGAACAGAAACATAATTGTTTAAAATAAAATTTGTTGTCTGTCATCATGAATCATTCCTTAATAATTTAGTAAAAAGCGTAATTTTATTAATTAGCCTTATGGAAAGAACTTAATTTAAATAGAATTTTTAAAATTTACGCCCTCACAATACCTGATTACGAGATTAATGTCACAGTAACATAAGATTTCAAAATTTATTAATTATTGAACGTTAAGGCTGGTTTATACTTATGACAAAACGTCCTTTGGACAAAGTCCAAAAGACAAAAGTCCTTTGGACTTTGTCCAAAGGACAAATACAGCGTAAACACGCCTTTTGGACAAAATCCAAAGGACAAAGTCCAAAGGACAAAAAAAGACAACGTGTTCATACTTTCTTGTCCTTTAGACTTTTCCCTTTGGATTTTGTCCTTTGGACGTTGTCCAAAGGACAAATTTTAAGTAGCATTCATACTTCGTCCAAACGAAAAAGTCCAAAGGACGTTTTGGCTTGTCCAAAGGACGCTTTGACTTTTTTTAAAATTTTCCTTTGGACTTTGTCCAAAGGACGTTTTATCATAAGTATGAACCAGCTATTAAAGTTTTGAAAACTAGATTTGAAATTGGTAAAACAACTATGTTTTCTGTTAGTTAGTTTAGGTTTTAAAATAACTATAACTATTCAAGATTCAAGATTTTATTTTCCTATTAATACACAAAGACACAGCTACAAATGTAATTGCAACCCAATTAAGTTACAAAAACATACAAACACAAAAAAAATCACAAAATCCAAACATGAAAATGTTTCCTATATTTAAAAATACAATGCATAAATATTAATAATTTCATTATGTAAGATAACAATCTTACTTCATAAAAACATTTAATCAAATTAAATCCATTTTTAATACTTAAATTCTTTTGAAAATAGTGAAATTTTTTTATTTTACTTTAAAACAATAAGCAACAACTACAAACACAAATGAACTTTTATTGATTATAATAGTTTAACTCTGCAATGTTATTCAGCAAATCTGAATTTGCTATGTTATGCCTTGGGATCGACCGGGACAGAATTTTTGCTGATGCCGGGGCCGGGGTAGAAAATTTTGCCCCGGCCATGGCAGGGGCCGGGGCAGGTGAAAATTTTTTTATATTTTTTGTAATTTTTTTCAAATAAAAATCAAAATTTTTACTGTTAATTAGTTTGTTTATGTAGTGAATAGTCACGTTTTAGAATTTAAGCACTTTATGAGTAAAAAAAACTTATTTTTCATGACACAAAAGTTTTTTTTTCTAAGCAGAACAAAATTTTTATTTTGATATTTCAATTTTTTCAAACCTAAATTATTATTTTATTTACATAATATATGTATATTTTCGCATAATTATTAGCAGTATATTCTTGTTTAAAGCAATATTATACTTAATCGCAAACCATTTACGCTACTTTTAAAAAATGCTTTACAAATAGAGCAAATCATTTATCTTATTTTTAAAGAATACTTTACAAATAGAGGAGTTAAAGCACTTTTATACAAGGAGTATGTTTTGATCAGTAAACCAAAACGTGGTAAAGAAACTAAAATCAAAACTGGGTACAAGTAACAAACATATTTCACAATAAAAAAATCTCTTCATATTAAAATATTATAAATTTTATATGTTGGTACCTAATTGGCGAAATTTACCCGTAAAAATTAAAAATACTAGTCTTGTTATTTTAAACAAGCTTTTTTTTCGAATTTCATTTACACACCACTATTTAACATTTTTCAGTTAAAACATATAAAAGAGGTTAAAACGCACTTTTTATTTAAAAGAATTTAATGTTGTGATGTCACTTTTTGTAAATTAAAAAACACTTATTTTTAAGTTGCAAAAAGTAAAATATTATATTGCGAGTACAGGCAACTACTCGCTTTCTAGCTGTTTCAAGTCGATTGTTTTAATGATTTCAATCAAATTATTTAATTTTAGCCAAAAATTATAAAATCAACGTCACGTAAACTTTTTCGATGTAATTATTTTTGTGATTTTGCACACTTTTTATAATTTCTCGAGATTTATCAAAAACATAATATAACCCAAGAAAATTTTTGATTATAAACTTGGTTTTTGAATAAAATTATGCACGAAAAAATGCAATATTTCAAAAGCACGCGACTTTCTGTGCATATACCACTGATTTCTTGCGCAAAGATTTTTTTGCAGTCAATACTTGTTTGTTTTTTTTGCAGCGCATTTACTTGCAAAAGTGGAAGCAAAGTTGCAATATGCACTGGAAAATGCTAACACTGTTAAAAATTGGTGCTCCCAAAAAATAGCAGAAAATGGCGGGTTTTCAGTATTAAACTCGCACAAGTGCGAGTTTCAAACAAAATTTTATTTAAAAAATTATTTAGTATTATTCTTATTCAAAATTTAAGGAAAACTTTTTTCAAATTAAATATAAACAGTTCATACTAACTTTTTGTTTTAAAAATTCACGTTTGGTGTCTTTTGGGCGGATACAGATATTGGATTTAAAAAAAGAGTTTTTTTAATTTTATAAATACTATAATGTAGATTTAGCAATAAACTTAAAAATTCTAAAATAAAAACAAGACATCAGCTTGAATTTTTTTAACGTAACAAAATTTTAAAACAATTTTAAATATTCACCTAAAAATAAACGCAAGACTATATACCCCAAGCAAATATGTCCAATTGTGCAATAAACCGTTCAACTTACATATGGGTTTAGGGTCGATGAAGCCGAGGGAACTTTGGAGGCAAAAATAAAAATAGCTAAAACCCATACCTAAGCCTAAGCAAAGCCTAAAAAAAGATAAAAAATTTTTCGGGTGGGTGCAAGTTTCCTACTTACGGCTCTAAAGACCCCGTACCGTCTAGCCGAAAATTTTCTTGTTTTATATATTTTTGATATAAGCAATGACAATAACTCCAATATATGTAAAATACGTCTTGTGATTATAGGCAAATAAAGCCTATAGCTGACATCGATGATTTGCAGTATTGAGTCACTATTTAACATTAAAATCATTTAAAACTTTCAGTAAAAACGGTTTTATATTAAAGAGTAAATAACATATTTTAACAATTATTTATCAAATTACACAATTTGAAACAAAATTACAATTTTTTTAAAGGTTAAAGTTGACTAATTTTTGTATATTTTTTGAAAAGGCAGGAATTAAAAAAATATGGTTCCAATTCGTTTATTTAAAAAAACTTCATACCCACAGAATTTTAAGTGGCCCGTTTAATCCTATACAAACTTACCAGAGGTCAGCCATATATAATTCAACCATAGTTATCTATTGTCAAACCTTCATCTTATAAATAAAATCTACAAATGGCTTTTAATACTCAAGAAATCTTTATATCTTTAGAATAAGGATTCGTAATTAAAATAAGGAATCTTAATAAAAAAAAGAGGCTTTAGAAAATCTTAATATAGCATAATAAACAATAAATATCAAAATATTAAAGCGATTAAATTAGCTTTGTAGATAAAATCTAGTATATATTTCACTACCAAAAAAGTTTAGAAGCACTTTAAAATTTGCATTCTTAGATGTCCTTACCCCGGTTTGCCCCGGCTCATTTGACAGCTAAATTGCCGGGGCCGGGCGGCAGGGCCAGGGCCGGGGTGGAAAAAAAGTGGCGGGGCAAGCCGGGGTCGGGGCCGGCACCGGGGCTCCGGTCGAACCCTAGTTATGTCTTCTTACAAATTTTATACTGGGATAATTTACTTAAAACGTTACCACTTGATTATTTTAAATCGCTTAGATAAGTGTTTCTGCCTATACAAAATGTCCATTTCATAATAAATCTGCAAACAATGCTTATCTACTTACTAAAGAAACACCAAGAGAATAGTGCGGTCAGTCAAGACGGAACTCCAACAACTTCACTTTCAACAGATATCCTAAATAAAAAACTATTATAAATGAGAGCCCGCAAAATACGTTCCGCTTAAAAAACATTGATAAAATTCGTCCGAGTGTTGAAGTAATATAATGGTCGGGTGGAAATGGAACGTTAAAAAATCAATTTTAAATTCAGAAAGCCTTTCTCCAATAAAAAACCCCTATTGTGCTCTCCCGGGGGGACCAACGCTATCTATAACTAGCAGTTTGCTTTTAAAAAACAGCTTTCAATTTATTGCTAGCTTTCCTCCATCGATAGGTTTAAAAGGAGGCTTAAATAAAACGGACACTAATTTCATTTCCCAGCTTGTATCCGCATGTTTTCAGCGTAAAACAGTTTTCTAAATTTATGACCTTTGAAATTATTTAGAGATCACAATATACTGTTTTTATGTGTAGGCGATTGACTTCTATAGTAATCAAGTAATCATTTTAGGTTTAAGTGTATATCGCTCAAAAATTTAACTTTCAAAAATTTCTGAGTATTTTTGGTTAGTCTGTACTTTTTTAAGTTTTTCATTTCGAGTTTTTTTTACTATTTAAATGCAAATGCCTGTGCCGTAATCTGTACAAGGGTGTGCTTTGTACTGACACTTGCACACTGACAGCGGTGTGCAGAAATCTGCACACTTTGTACATATTTCTGAACACCGGTGTGTAGACTCTGCGTCAATGGTACAGGTCTTTAGAGCCGTAAATAGAGAACTTGGAGCTGTCGGAACATTTTCAAACTTGGAGCCGCGAACATTTTGTATTAATAATTTTTATTCTCGGCTCCAAGTTTCCAACTTTTAGCTCTACGTTCCCACCTTAAGGCTCCAGGCTTCTTATTCTTCAAGTTTCATCTCCAAGTTCTCTTGGCTCCATCGACCCTTGTAACCAGCATCATAGGAAAAATTAGTATTGAATGCTACATATATTACGGACTCTCCATATATATTATATAATCTGGTTACTAATAATTATATGATTATTATACTTTGAAGTTTATCTTAAGTTTATCGATTGTTACAAACAGCTTTTATTGTTTGAATTTCCTTTGTTTCTCCTGTAAAATTTTACAATTTCTTGGTTTGGTTTGAAAACATCATATTCTACCAATATGAATAATATTTATTTAAAATAAAATCCAATATAAGCTTTTTGGACAATTAATGCCGTTTCTTTCAATTTAAAATCATTTTATTATCTTATTTTCTAATTTTATTGTGCTATTCATAAAACTTTTGAACCCGGTCCACTTTGGACTGGTCCCGTTTTAATCATCGGAAAAGTTAACTGGATCCGTTTTTGTTTATTCTGTTTTTGGACTGTTTATGGCTTTTAATTTCTGATTTTCACATTTAAAACTTCTAAATTTACTCATAATTTCAAAATTCCTATGTAAAAATTCTATGCTAATTTAGCCGGTAGTTTACATTGCTAAGGTTTTTCTTAATAATGAAATGTCATTATTTTCTTGTTTCTTTTTTTTGTCCATTATTTAATCGTAATGAATTTTAATATAAATTTTTAACACCATAATACTTAGCTTCCGTTTTTTTTATAATTTTTTTGAACAATAGTAATGCAATGTTTTTTTATAATTTTCTTTTCTTCTTAAAGTACATTAAATTTTGTTTTTTTTTTTAAATGTTTCTTTAAGTTAAAAAGATAAATATTAAAGGCGCAAATCACAAATCAAATTCCTATATCGCCCAAAGCACATTACTCCTTTAATACTAAACCGATCGAGCTGAAATTTAAAACTAATGTAGCCTTGTATTGGAGCATTCCAAATACTGAATTTGAATTAGGTAGGTTTGATTTTAAATGAGAAGTCCAGTTCGGGCGGTATAGGAATTTAATTTGTGACAGTGCTCCTTTAATGCCGGTTTCAGTCGTTTCCATTGATCAATTAGATCTATTTCACAACAAAAACAAAAAGTAACTTATGTGCTTAAAATTGTTTTAAAAGAATTTTTAAAAAACAGTGAATAGTTTTTTTATTATTGTAAAAAAAACCGAAAAATTAAAGAGTGAAAACTACCAAAAATTAATTTTACGGGTAAGGAAAAATTATCGATTTTTTGAAAACTGAAACACCCAAACGATTTTTACACTGGCCCCCCAAAAACTTTGACCAGAAATTAAAACATCTAAATTAAATCTAAAACAGGTTTTGAAAAGCATAAATAAAAAAATATTTTAACAACTAAAAATATTTTTAAAAAATAAATCACAAAAATCACAAAAATTAAAAATACCCTTAATTTTAACAGTGAATGTTCATAGTCGTCTTCTTGACTATATATTTCTGGAATATGTCCCAGGAGCTTACAGTAATACTTTGTATCTAAAACCAAAAATATCAATAAGTTACAAAAATTTAGTTTCTTTCACGTAAATTACGATATGCAAGATCGAAAATGTCAAGTATAACCTTACAATATGAATTAAATATCCTTAAATCATTGTTTAAATTCAAATTTACAAGCTCACACAGCAAATGTGTGTTCTCTCAGTCGAGCACATGCTTCAAATTTTTAAATTCATCGTGTTTTTTTTAAAAGTTAAATATTTTGTTTAATTTAAATGAATGCTACAAAAAATACCAGAAAAGTTTTAAATATTGATATTTTTTTCGTGGAAACTATAAAAATAAATTTTGACTTAGCTAATTATAGCTAAGCTTTGTATCAACACAAAATCAATAATGGTTTATCTATTACAAAAGCTGTCTTTCTTGACTGCTTCTATTGATCCGGCAGTATCATTTTTTTTTCAAAAATTTTCGTCGCGTACGGGCTGCGGCGCGACTAAGACCAATAACTCGGATGTCGCTGCTGTCGGAGTCGCTGCTACTACTACTGCCTTCTTCAATATCGATTATTTCTGCGTCTTTGATTTCTTCGGAGACATTTCTGGATTGATAAAAGTCTGATCGTTTAAACTAAATTTTAGATTGTAAGCTATTTTTTGGCTACAATTACTGGGAACTTGTTTGTTTAATAGAAATTCTCTTAACATATATCCGTGAAAATATGAAAATAAAATTTTGTTTGTAGAATGTTTCAATGTAGAATATTTAAAATAAGAATCTTTTAGAAGGTATTTTACATTCCCCTGGTATAAAACCATAAATGTATTTCTTATTAACGTTCTGAATTTCAGACAGGTAAGGAAAGTACAAAAGGAAAAACATGAAAGGTCTTTAACCTTTTTATACCCACTCTCGCTTGAGCCGTTGCACGTTTCTGCAGCATCTATAAAGCCGGTCTGGGTGGTTAGAATTCGAAAAATCAATTTGAACAGTCCATATATATGATAGTATAACAGTCTTGGAAATTATAATATTTATCTTACCTTCGCTATCAAACGTTACGACATTATTTTTCCTGTCCATCTGTTTTTATATTTATGCATAATGATAGCGACTTGTTATATTTTTGTTTATTATATTCTTGTTTCCGCGCTAATGGTTTTTTGACAAAATGTTTTCATAATTTAGATTCAACTTGTAATGATGTAGCAGGGTGTGTACTAGGTCTACAGTTTAAGTTATTCATGATTGAGATGTGAATTTCGGTTCCGAGCAATCTCCCAACAAAAAGGGTGAATCTCCCAACTGTGGAATCTCCCAACAGTTTGTGGAAAGTCCCAACAGAATCAAAAAATACGTTTGCAACAAACACCATTTTATTTTTTAGTCAATTAACACTATAATTAATAAAAATATAGCATTAAATAGGGAAAACTCGTCTTTTAGATGTGATTTTGTAAACGCACTTTTCAAAAGACAAGTTTTTCCTATTTTTCGAATGAAACAATCTATTGAAAACCTTTTTTATCTAAGCCTAAGCAAAAGCCAAAAATCAAGCAAAATTTTTATCATGGTAAACTTTTATTAAATTCTTTATTCAAAAAAACTGAGTACCTAGCAAGCAAAACCTAAAAATCAAGCAAAATTGTATTATGGTAAATTTGTATTTAATGATGCTTTTTAAACTGAAGAGTAAAAACTTTATTTTTTTTCCTAAGCCTAAGCAAAACCCAAAAATCAAAAAAAATTCTCATTGGGGTGGAAACTTGCATTTTTGAAAGTACGTTTACAAAATTGCATAATTCCATTTATCATTCATTTAATGCATTTATTTATTTTCGGTTGTTTAAAATTATCGTGTTTAACACCGGTTTTGCAAACGTATTTCTAATATTTGAACTGTTGGGAGTATCATCGATTGGTTGGGACTTTCCACGTTGGGACTTTCCTCAGTTGGGACTTTCCCGATACCGGAATTAGACGAGCAACCAACACAACTCCGCAGCCTCCCGGTACCGGGCAAAGTCCCAACTAAGGGAAAGTCTAAAAAACACCAACGTTTGCAGGACGTGTGAAAGCTCATCTTTAACAAATCGATCAATCTGAACCCAAGACAAGTTCAAAATATTAGAAAACGTTGAAACGGCGGTGTTAAACAGATAATTTTAAACAACCGAAAATAAATAAATGCACTTAAATGAATGATAAATGGAATTATGCAATTTTAAAAAAGTACTTTAAAAAATGTCAATTTAAAAATGTTTCCACCCCAATGAGAATATTTTTTTTTTTTTGATTTTTGGGTTTTGCTTAGGCTTAGGAAAAAAATAAAGTTTTTACTCTCCCAGTTTAAAAAGCATCATTAAATACAAATTTACCATAATACAATTTTGCTTGATTTTTAGGTTTTGGGTAGGCTTAGGTACTCTGTTTTTTGAATATGAAGAATAATAAAAGTACCAGATAAAAATTCGATTCGTCTAGCTAGAAAAAAATCAAAGAACAAAAAAAAAAAACAAAACACAAAACACACCAAAAACATCATTTAATGCTATATTTTTATTAATTATAGTGCCTTAATTGACTAAAAAATAAAATGGTGTTTGTTGCAAACGTATTTTTTGATTCTGTTGGGACTTTCCACAAAATGAGGAAAAATTCCACAGTTGGGAGATTCACCCTTTTTGTTGGGAGATTGCTCGGAACCGTGAATTTCTGAAGTCTGGAATGAAATGGTTGTAATGTGGCAAGCAAAAAGGAAAAAAAAAAAAAAAAAACAAAAAAAGCAGGAACGATCCGCCTAAAAAACACCAACACACTTACTGCACCGGGAGGGACCTAAGCTAAGCTAACCTAAGCTTGTTACTAAAAATTGCCCTAAGCAACCTAAGCAAAACCCTTAAAAATCAAGCGAAATTAAATGCTTACATTGATAGATCTTCTGAGGCATCTGCTGTAGGGGTACAGGTACTAAACGTGTACCAAAAATCGATTAGAGATTTCCACGCTACAAATACTAAATAAAAACATGTTTCTAGGTCAATTCTGACCTGAAGATCTCGATTTTAAACTTTAAAAAATGATTAAAACACGATTTTTGATAATATGGGGTAAAATATAGGCAAAAAATGACAATATTTTGGGTACACAATTTTTACTGTTAAGAAAAAATTTAATTAACCGCTAAATTAAAATAAAAACTTTGTTTTAACATTGCTGGAAGTCCGGAGAATCTAAAAATTTACAAAAAAATATAAATTCGATAGTCACATGGACCACCAAAAATATGGACAACAAATTTGTTTTTGCTTAAAAAGCTAATTTAAGCTTATTTTTAATCAGATTTATTTTTTCTAAGCCTAAGCAAAGCCTAAAAATCAAGCTAAATTGTATTATGAGGCATTTTTATTAAATTATCCCATTTTTTAAATTTTAATTTTTTTCACGACTGAATTTTGAGACATTTTTAAGCGGTTGCTATACAAAATTGGTGAAGACCAGAAAAAAAGTAAAAATATTTTTAGAACCGCCAGACTCTCGGCAATCTAACAAATATTCATTTATATTGGTTAAAACACTATAAAAAATTTCTTAACAGCATAAAATGTACCTTCAAAAAAAGTCATTTTTTTAGCTATAAAACACCATTTATTTTCTTAAAGGGTAGTTTAATCACTTTTTAATGCCCAAAATTGAGATCTCAAGGTCAGAATTGACCTAGAAACATGTTTTTTATTTATGTTTGTTGGGTGGAATTCTCAAACTGATTTTTGGTACACGTTTAGTACTTGTTGGGAGAGGGCTTTAGGCTGCCCAAATGGATCGGGCAAACCACGGAACGGGGAAGCACCAATCGATGAATCTCCCAACAGTTCAAATATTAGAAATACGTTTGCAAAACCGGTGTTAAACACGATAATTTTAAACAACCGAAAATAAATAAATGCATTAAATGAATGATAAATGGAATTATGCAATTTTGTAAACGTACTTTCAAAAATGCAAGTTTCCACCCCAATGAGAATTTTTTTTTTTTTGATTTTTGGGTTTTGCTTAGGCTTAGGAAAAAAATAAAGTTTTTACTCTTCAGTTTAAAAAGCATCATTAAATACAAATTTACCATAATACAATTTTGCTTGATTTTTAGGTTTTGCTTAGGCTTAGGTACTCAGTTTTTTGAATAAAGAATTTAATGCTATATTTTTATTAATTATAGTGTTAATTGACTAAAAAATTATTTTTATTAATTATAGTGTTAATTGACTAAAAAATAAAATGGTGTTTGTTACAAACGTATTTTTTGATTCTGTTGGGACTTTCCACAAACTGTTGGGAGATTCCACAGTTGGAAGATTCACCCTTTTTTTTTGAAATAATTTCAAAAAACCTATTTCCCAAAAAAATATTTATAATGTATATATATATATATATATATATATATATATATATATATATATATATATATATATATATATATATATATTGCCAATTCAGCCATAAGTTTGTAGTTTGTATGTTGTTTGATTGATAAGTTCCCAATATTATTTTATTTATAATTATTTATTTCTAATGGAACTTATCAAACAACATACAAACAAACTACAAAAAAAGAAATTTTCGAAAGTAATGCCTAAAAATTTGTGTTTTAACGTTTCTTATTAAATCCTATTGTATGTGTGTGTTTTTTTATAATTAACAAAATTAATGGATCACGTAATGCACGTAACGTACTTAGTCACACAACGTTGTGTGTCGACTTCTGCCGCAATACTGCGAATAGTAATGATTTTCTGAAATAGTGTTATATTAATTTAGTAAACAAAAAAAAACACGAAAACTTCATTTTCGTGAAGTTGTAATTATTATATTCATTATCGACTGCATTATTTACTGCAGATCAGATTTTTAACCTTAATTGAGATTAATGTACATTTTCTATAACTTTAATTTCGATTTGTTTGGTGGCATGTGTTGCGCGTACAACTGCGCTCATTTTAATTAAAAAACCTAGTAAAGTATTATATATCAGAAATTGCTAAAAATTATTTCAATCTTTTTCGTTATAGCTTTTTCAAAATTTAAATACATGTATTTGACATGTAATTGGTAAATTAAACGTATTACTGTTTATAAATTTATAAATTATTTACTTTTAAAATCAAAATAATACAGTAACAAAACAACATAACAAAATATATCTTGATATATATAATGACTTTTAAAACCAATACAATAAAATTTAGAAATCTTAATTAAAGTTATTTTTAAATAATTATTATTTATGCCAAACCAAAATCATTACGTCAACAAATACATTACTATGTAGTATATGACGGCCTAAATGTATAGTGAAAAATATGAATTTAAAATAAATGAAAAATGCTGTTAGTACATTTATGAAGATGTCCATTTATAACTTATTTCTTTTCTTCTATGTTTCGTGAGCCGAGGGACTTTAGAGCCGGGACTTTAGAGCCGGACCTGGGGACTTTAGAGCCGCAGCAGAGACTTTAGAGCCGAAATGAAAAATGCGTTTGCAAACAATATTAAAACAATACACAAGTAATATTTATTAAAACATTTACATAACACATAAAAATTTCTGGCAATTTACTAGATTCCACCGACTCTGACTCCGACTCCGCCTCAAATTTTTGCAAATTATATATTAATGTGCAGGTCATGCGGACTCAACAAAAAAGATCAAATTAAACAAATTTAAATGTTTTTTAAATCATTTTGGCTGTTTCTACATGTAAATTTTTAAAAATTAATAATTTTAAACTGAATTACACTATCAAAAACATTAAATTAAGCTTAAAAACCATTAAATTAGTAAATTTAAAATGGAAATTTAAATTAATTATGCTCGAGAAATTGATAAACTTTATATTATTATTTTAGTGCAAGAATATGGCTTCGATTTTTGATTTGTTTAAATAAAGATTTTTTATATGAATTTAAGGTATGGCTAAGGGTTAAGATTCATGTTTTTTAAAATATTTATTATAAAAAATATAAAAGATGTTTTATGTTAAAAAATTTTTGCACAACAAAAATCAAGACAAAAAAAAAACTTTTTCTTTTCCTAAGCCTAAGCGAAACCTAAAACTCATGATAAAAGTCTAAAAAAAGCTTAAAGGCTATTGAAATGCTGATAAATTTAGTGCCTAAAGAAAAAAAATATTTTGAAAAATATTTTGCCGAAAATATTCTTTGCTGACGCCAAAAGGTTTTTAAAAATACTATTGAAAGGTGTTAAACAGTTTTACAAATCAAAATCTCACTAATTTCCATAAAAAAATGTACTAAATTTGTAAAATATGTAACGCACATAGAAAAAAAATAATAAATTTAGGAGTTTGGCTCTAAAGTCCCTTAATTTTAATTTTTTATGAATTTTCTGAACACAAAAGTTACATTACGGCAGACCTGTGCACGGTCTGAAAATGCCCCCCCCCGTTTTATTGGAGGATTCCTCCCCCCCCCCCCGTTTTTATTGCCCCCCCCCCCCCCCGCCAAAAAATGAAAAAGTACCCTAAAAATATGACGCCATTTTTGACCTATGATGACGCCATCATCGCGAATTTTTTGCAGTTTTTAGCCTATTTCAATGTATTTTAAGCCATTTTAGACCTATTTTTACCTTATTTCCGCTTTTTTTGTCCCTTTTTTCCCTTTTCCCTTCTTTTTTTCTCTTTTTT
>JASAMX010024679.1:0-39695 GCA_030248175.1 Microlaimidae sp. YZB2_3
GGCTCCAAGTTCCCTGCTTGTGGCTCTAAAGACCCCGTACCGTTTTTCGGCAAAAATTCAAATATTATAAAGGGCATTTTAAATAAAGCGGGTTTTCAAGCTTTTTATCGGTCGTCTAAATTCATTCGGTCTCTTTTGTTTTACCAAAATGAGTCGCGTGCGCAGTCCGAAAATTTGGCCAGTAATAATGTTGTATACCTTTTAACTTGTGACAATTGTAATTGTTTTTATATTGGTCGCACTCAAAGAAGCTTTTTAACCCGTTTTACCGAACACAAACGTGATGTAAATAGTTCAGCCAATGTTTTACCTCTTTCAGGTGTTTCATTGCATTTTCGTAATACCAGTCACAGTTTCAGTTTTTCTAAGTTCCTCTCGTTTGATGACAATTATCATGGCTTATGTTTTAAAGAAGCTTGTTATATATTAGCTAACAAAAGTAATCCTAATTTGTTAAAATATACATTTGTTGAAATGTCTAAACTTGTTCCGCCTGTATATACACTTTTGTTAAAGAAATACGCCTTATAATATTTTTATAGTTATTTTTTTAGTAATTTGTTACATTAAGCGTTCTTTTAACTAATTATTTAGTGAATATTTAGATTTGACTTACTATTTCATCGTATTACATTTTTATACTTTTAGATCCCTGATGATAGTCTGTTTTATATGATCGAAACGTTGGAATAAACGTGTTTTAATAGAATTTGTCTTTACACCATGTCTGAAGCAAACATTTCTTTAATACCTTTTTGTGGACTTGACTCGCCACGAGTATTCCATTATAATATAAACGTTACAAAAATGAAATAAAGACAAACATAGCAAATGGAATAACAGAATTCACCCTAAGTTATCTTAGTACTAAGAATAGCAAACTAAATCATCTTAATATTAATCATAGCAAGCCATACTATTCGACAGTATTGGTCTTTATTATTTTTAACAATATGATGTTGTTATGCAATAAATTTGTAGATAAGAATGACTAGTTTTAAGAAAATAGACGTTTGGTTTTTGGTGGCTATTCCCTTGTTTGTTTATAATTTAATCAAAATTGCTGAATACAATCGTTATTGCTATTAAATCATTTTTAAATTCATTTTGCGACCCTAAGTTTGTTTTTTATTTGTTTGTTTCTTTGTTAGTTTGTTATTTGTTTGTTATTTTGTTAAATGCTTACCTATCATAAAATACGAGATTGCAATAAATAATACACCATCTAGGCTGTATACTGGTAGCTGAAATTTAAAGAAAACACGTTGAGCTTGATATTAAAATAGTGCAAGAAAACGTTATAAATAAACAACAAGTAAATAATTCAATATAATTCAAACACAAACACTGGCATAATAATGTTAAATAAATCTTGTTTAACAAGAATGGTCGATTGACTACGTCGTCCAACAAGAACATTTTTTCTTTGAATTTTACAATCGAGGTTTGGAAATTGCGTTCGCAACAGTTGACTTTTTTTATTTCTTCTGTTGAAAATCCGCGCAAGAAAGTACTCAACGTACTAAACATCATATTTAACGTCCAATTATGCTGCATGCAAATTTAAGAACACGGTATGCAAATTACTTATTTATGTCAGATTCATCTAATACAAAATTATTTAACAAATCTTAGTGAAAATATATTGTTTGTCAAAACTTTCATTTTTGAAAGTTATGACAATTAAAATGATTTTGTTTAGGTGACAGTTTACACCATTTATACAAGATTATGACGGTAAAATGAATTATTTAAAAACTCACCGAAGATATTATTTTCGCTGTGTAGTAACTTAAGACACTATACATCCCATTATGATGCTCTCTTACAAGAACAGGAAAATCTTGAGGAATCGCCTAAAGTACAAAAATATATACGCCGTTACAAATAATCGACTTAAAACAGCACAGAAGTTCTGGTTTACACAAACTTTTCGAACTACACCGGTATGGGGTTTTCGAAGCCGTCAGTGGAAAGCTTGGAGCCGTCAAAAATTTTTTAGGGAACTTAGAACCGCGGAAAACAGGCACTTGGGGTCGAAAGTAAATTTTGGTTTGGGTTTGAATTTAGGCTTGGGTTTAGGCTTAGGGATAAGTTAAGCGCGTTTACACTTTTGGCTCCAAGTACCCCTCTTCCGGTTTCAAGTTACTCGTTTTTGGCTCTAACTTCCAGCGCTAGGTGTCCTCGATCCCAACGACTCTAAGTCACCATACAACTCAGAGATAATATGTAATCTACCGAACACATTCGGTTTAATTTTTGATGATTTCCACTGTAATGCAGCAACAAACTCATCGCAAAGATATGCCAGATTTTTAGGAATTATTCAATTTAGAAACATATGCCAATAATAATATACTGTAAACAATTAAAGAAATAATAACACAAAAAACCGCTACACTTGAAAAAAAATGATTAAATTTTATTAAATTAAAGGAGGTACCGGCAAAACTTAATAACAAATAAATTACTCAGAAAACAAAATTAATTTTTTATCAGCTTATGTTTTTTATCACTCCATATGCATTATATCCCAGATTTTTGTGAGTAGCTGCTTGGTAACTTACATTTAAAACACCGAAGATTGCAGGCATACTGAATTCCATAGTCATAAAAAACAATGCTCCATTGATGTCTCTTATACCGATTTCTGTTATCTGGGTGTCGAAATAAATTAGACCGACGAAAAGTCCAAGAATCTACAAAGGCTTTTACAAAGTTCTTTTTGTGTAAAGTACATATGTTTCAACACATATATACATATTTTCTGTGGTTAGTTTAATAAACTCTGATTTAATTATTTGGTTGAAAGTTTGAACATTTGCATTTCAAAGGAAACGCTTAATGCGTCATACTTTTCTGGAGTTCTTTAACACTGAGTACATAACTTTTGTTCAAATGGGAGATTCCGACCATCGTGTTTGTTATAAAATCACTAATACAAAAATATATAACACAAGAAAATATCCGACTGTACACTTAATTTTTGACCAAAATTTTGCGAGAAAAGTCGCACTTTTAAATTCGTGTGCGACTTTTCTCGCGAATATCCGCCATTTTTTGCTAGTTTTCCCGTCCTGCGATTTTTAACACAGTGTTAATTTTCTTGCATTTTCACTGCGACTTTTTTTGCACTTTATACTGCTTTAGTCGCACTGCAATTATTTTCGCACTGCGAGTCCGGTTGCACAACAAAAAAAAATAAAAACAAAGCGGAGCGAAAACTTTGTGTTTAAATGAGTAAAAGTCGTTTTTTTGACGTTAAGATGTCAAAACGTTTTAGCTTTAATGAAATAAAGTAAATTTCCAATGTTTTAAATTAAAATAAAACTAGTTTTGAAGTGTTTTACTCCATTGAAAATGACTACCGGCGTCTGTATTTTTTGTTGTTCAGCCAGAGTCGCAGTGCAAAAATAATCGTAGTGCGACTAAAGCAGTATAGAGTGCAAAAAAAAGCAGTGCAACTGCAAGAAAACTAACACTGTGTTAAAAATCGCAGCGCGGGAACACTAGCAGAAAATGGCGGTTTTTTGCGAGAAAAGTCGCACAAGAATTCAAAAGTGCTACTTTTCTCGCAAAATTTTGGCCAATGTACATTCTCTTGTCTTATATATTCTTGCTAATAATAATCAATAATCAATGAGAAAAAAGATCTTCAATGAACATGGCGACTGAATCGTTTTTAGCTCCTCCCACTTTAATTAACACGAAGCAAAACATATCGTCGTTACTACGCAAAATGAGCCAGAGTTTCTAAAAAATATGTGTGTCTTTGACTTATTTTTAATTAAAAACAGTACCCTATTAAATACAGAATGAGTCACAGTCACGTGGATTTTATAATGATAGTGGCTCATTTTGCCATAGTAACGACCATATAAGAGCCCGCAAATTACGAATAGTAATTTTATGGTCTTTAAAATTCTGACGTGATGATGTCTACAATACTATAATCCTTGTTGTTGTTTTTTCTATCCTGAGCTTATCTGGCCAAGGCGGATGCAGAAAGAAAGAAAATTCCCGGAAAAAGCGAAAACGGCAAAAGGTCTTTGTAGCCTTGATAATAGGATGCTTGGTGTTATTAAAAACAGAGGTATCTTGCAGCCTCTCATCAAATATTTATACAAAACTAGGTTCAAGCTCATACAGGTATGGCAATTTTCCAGTTTAAATTTCGCAATTACAGCTCCAAAGTTCCCTTTTATCACCTTTAAGTTTCAGCTTCAAGTTTTCTCGGCTCGGGGTTTCTCACATTGTGTAAAGAATTTCATAAAGGACTGTTGATAAAAATGGTTTGTACAAAACCGATATTAATGGTGGCATGGCAACCTTTACACCAGAGTGTTCACATCGTGTGCAATATATACTAAAGATAAATTCTATCAGGGTGAAAATAGATGAGTGGTGAAGTAACCACTAGTTGTTTGAGAAAATATCACGTGCAGAGAAACACACGACGCAACTAAATAATAATTGGTTACATAACCGCTGAAAACTTTTTTTTAAAATTTTCTCGCTCACAGGTTTATTGTTTATTTCTTCCTGGCGGAGAGAGGTTACGCCCTTAATTTCAGCCTGAAAGACTTTAGCTTTAATTCCGAAAACTATACAAAATAATTTTTGTAAAATCGCCTGAGGCCGATTCCAAACTCCCCCTCCTTCGTTTCCTATTATTTAACAACGCACATGTAAAGCAAAACTATTTTGAAAGAAGAGCGATAAAAGTTCCAAAAAACAACGGTTAACATTCTATATTATTTCTGTTTCAAGATAACACTCATAGAAAATATGTCATGTAATGCTGACAGCAACAACATACTTGAGTCACTCCAAGAATTGTATTCTTGGTCACGTCAAGCTGAACTCAGCTCTCAAAAAAGTTCACTTTATTGTAAACTTACAAATTTTTGAACAAATTTTACAGTCGCGACTTGATTGTCTCTGTAATTATTTAGCGTAGATCTCCACAACAAGCAAATGAATTGCACAAAAGCGTTCACTTTGTACCTTTTATAGGTACTATCTACAAATGTGTCCTAAAACAGATTAATGCATAAGATTTGTATTAGATTTAAACTACATGTAATGTTCAAACGTGTTCAAAATACATTGCTTACAATTGTTAATATTATTACCAAATATACTAAAAATGGAATACCCAGAACTTATGAACCAAAAATTTTATATATTCTCAACAGGTGTGCTAATACTTATACAAAAAATAATGATAATATAAAAATAACGCGGAATTAATGTTTATCGGGTTTTTTTCTTTTATGTATATGTAATGTAAAAGTTTTTAAGGATCACGGAAAGAAATTAGCTGTGTTTTCAGGCCTTTTTTCCATAGGTCCATTGGGATCGACAGTATGGCAAATTTGATTTCTAAAGTTTACAAAAAATGCATGTGACTGTAAAAACTTAAAAAATTTAAATGCATTGCTTTGCTAATGACTTGCCATTGGTAAACGCGACCCTGCTGATTCCTCATTTATTTGATCGTTGACCTTTTTGGCAAAATTTGACACTTCATATGCATCACATATATCCTAAAAAAAGATTAGGCTGTACTTTGTTTTCGGTCGATCGGACCTGCGGCCTATACCCAGTAAGATAATATCACTAAAAAGAAAACGGAAAACAAAACTATTCAGTTTTTCAGCCACCTTTAGCGAACAAAAAACTTTTTGCACTTATAATCTAAAAACGGCTATAATCTGTGGGTGTGGTCTAGAGCAAAATTCTGTGGATTTATTTTTTTAATTCGAATCCCCAGAATAAATCCACAGAATTTATAAGGTGGGTGGGGGATTGTATACATTTGCAACCCCCGAGAGTACCTTCACAATTGATCCCAGCTCTTTTCCGAATCCAAAATCCCAGAGGGAACTACTAATTTCCCAATCCTTATTCCAAAAACGGCTTGTTCACACCTGATTTTTTACTAGCTTATTAATCCATTTGGGTCTGGTCTACTAGTGTTGTTATAAAACTTTTAAGAACAGTTTAGCAATGGGACGTTTTTAATAACCAGCCAATTTAGCCGGTAGGAGACATTCCTTTAGTGGACTGGCCCTAGGGGGGAAATTTAGGAATAGGGATAGTTCAAAACGGAATGACAAGGGACATAGACAAACGACAACGTGTTCTGCGCTTGTTTAACCAGCGTTTAACCGCGTTTACTTGACACCGTTTGTTACACCAAAAAAATGGTAACTTTTGCATTGTATTGCAAGGCAAATGATTTTTACCAAAAATGTAGAACACTATGTATATTATTGGGGCATATTATATACTATATATTTTATAGTACTATTTGTTTTGGTTTCACTTGCGCAGTGACAACTGGGCGGTGAGACCTCAAATAGGCAGATTTTATCTATTTATAACTAATATGTAATAAATACATAAATCTAATAAATAATATATTTAATTAATTACATTGACCGTTTTCCTGCATCCGGCTTCGTTTCCTGGAACTATGGCCAGTGTGTGAACGTAAAAATCCGCAGGATTGTAGTCAGAAGGACAGGGGTATCCTGACCTAATTTAAAAAAAAAATAAAAGCTATCCTCTAAATCTACTTAATGGATTTCCAAAAGCCTGTTTTGGAATTTTGAACCAAAAAAATAATTTGTACATTTTTTAACAAAGTAATTTTTGAAAAAACCAACAATAATAAGTAATTGGTTAAAAGGCAACAATTATTTGTTTAGCTTAAAATAATTTTTATTAGTTGTAAGTAACAGTAAATGTCTCGGTTTAAAAAATTACAAAGTAAAGTTAGAGAGAGAGCGTTTTATTCATATGCGATTGTGATTGGCTCTCCGTGGTATAAAAACATTGAGCAGCAATTACTTAAACACCCTGGTCAAAATCCATTGCTCTAAACAGAAGGAATCCCATGCGCATCAAAGGACAAAGTGCGCATAAAGGGACGCCGGCATTTATGTCTAATAACGCGCCCTGGCTTTTCTAATAACCCGCCCGCGCGGCATTTTTTAGCCATATTCGCACCTTCATTTTGAAGCCCTGTTTTGTCGCTGCTCCTCCGACAACCTATCCGCACGTAGCAAAACATATATAACGTGATCACGAATACTATATGACATTTTAAAGCTAAAAAAATTCTGAGGTAAATTGTTCTATTAACCCTTTGGGATTTTGTCGTTCAAAAACCGCTGCAAATCCGCAGAAGGTATTCCGCGTTAGTGCTGCACTGTGTTAAACTCCGCGTCAAGTTGCCGCCGGTTGAAACGTTTAACACAGAGCAGCACTGAAGCGGAATTTCTTCTGTGGATATGAAGCGGAATGAATTTTAAAAAGTTAATAATCAGTTCACTTAAGCATTTCAATTGACTAACTTTTTGAAAAAGCCAAGAGCTTCCTGAGTGGAACCAAGAAAAGCTGTACGCCCTTCCGCCAATAGTAAAACTCTAAAACAAATGGGTAACTAATAATAATAAATAATATACAGTAAAACAAATGAATCACAATATACAATAACAATATAGAAGAACCATACTCTATATAAAAATAATGATATTTTAATATTTTCTTGCGGTTTTTTTTGTTATCATCTGACTATAAAGACACAAATCGCTGTATAAACAGCTGTTTAGTGAATACAGCACAGTGAAAGGGTTAGGTTACGCCGCAAATCAGGTTTTCTCTAAAGTGGTAAAGTCAATCTCGTCAACGTGTTATATTATAGACTAGTTTGGAATAAGGGTTTTTTAGTGTTAGGAAGAGGGTACATAACTACTATTGCCAATAATATGTAGAGGGAAAATTGAGAAACAGCGAGCGACTAGTACATTTTACGATTTAAAATATTTTAAATATTTATTGGTTTAAAATCTCGACCCCTTCTCTTCAAAATTTCTTAAATACTTTTTAAATATTACAAAAGCAAAAGCAGTTTTTGGGGATTTTTATTTTTTTGCCGCTTCGTAGGTACGGCGCTGCTAACGCGCTTGTTTTCCAGTTTTTTATTTAAGGTTTCAATTACTGAAAATGCCTAATTTAAAAGTTTGGAATAGTTTTACAAGCAAAACATTAAAAAAAACTATGTAGGTTTAAAATTAGTTTAAAAGCACAAATTTCATCTTTATTTTTACTAATTCGAAATCGCTGTTCAGGATAATACTATTTTAGTGGTGATTTTAAACTATTATGACGTTTAATTAAAAAAACAAAACTATTTATTTAGCACAAACTGATATATTACAGCACTTCAACGTAGTGAAACATATCATCGTGTAGCAATTTTTATGAAGTATAGGTTTAAACTTAAGAAACTAAGAAAGCTAAGATTTTTTCAAAATCACCCATCCCAATCATCTAATCGAAGATCCAATCACACCTCCCAATCAACACAACAATCATCGTCAAAATCGAAAAGATTCTTCGAATCGAACGAACCTCCAACACTTTTATTTTTTTCTTTTTGTACCCTCTCTCGTACAGTAAAAGACGCTTATTCCGAACTAGTCTATATGGAAAATTTTAGTGATGGGCAGTTCCGATTCCGGATGTTCCGGGCAAAAATTGGAATTCCAGTTGCAATTCTTTTTCCGGATTTTTGAAAAATCGCAATTCCGATTCCGGTTCCGGTTCCAGTGTTCCGGGGGTTTCACAGTGTGATAGGCAGTTCCGGTTCCGGGTTCCGGATGTTCCGGGCAAAATTTGGAACAACCTTCCAGATTTTTGCAATTCCGGTTCCGGTGTTCCGGGGATTTCACAGTTGCTCTCCCTTTACCCATTTTAGAAAAATCGCGATTCCGGTTCCGGTGTTCCGGGGATTTCACAGTGTGATAGGCAGTTCCGGTTCCGGGTTCCGGATGTTCCAGGCAAAATTTGGAATTCCAGTTGCAATTCCTTTTCCGGATTTTTGAAAAATCGCGATTCCGGTTCCCCCTTCAGTGGAAGGCGTTCCGGGTTCCGGATGTTCCAGGCAAAATTTGGAATTCCAGTTGCAATTCCTTTTCCGGATTTTTGAAAAATCGCGATTCCGGTTCCGGTTCCAGTGTTCCGGGGGTTTCACAGTGTAATAGGCAGTTCCGGTTCCGGGTTCCGGATGTTCCGGGCAAAATTTGGAATTCCAGTTGCAATTCTTTTTCCGGATTTTTGAAAAATCGCAATTCCGGTTCCGGTTCCATTGTTCCGGGGGTTTCACAGTGTGATAGGCAGTTCCGGTTCCGGGTTCCGGATGTTCCGGGAAAAATTTGGAATTCCAGTTGCAATTCCTTTTTCGGATTTTTGAAAAATCGCGATTCCGATTCCGGTTCCGGTGTTCCAGGGATTTCACAGTGTGATAGGCAGTTCTGGTTCCGGGTTCCGGATGTTCCGGGCAAAATTTGGAATTCCAGTTGCAATTCCTTTTCCGGATTTTTGAAAAATCGCGATTCCGATTCCGGTTCCAGTGTTCTGGGGGTTTCACAGTGTGATAGGCAGTTCCGGTTCCGGGTTCCGGATGTTCCAGGCAAAATTTGGAATTCCAGTTGCAATTCTTTTTCCGGATTTTTGAAAAATCGCAATTCCGGTTCCGGTTCCATTGTTCCGGGGGTTTCACAGTGTGATAGGCAGTTCCGGTTCCGGGTTCCGGATGTTCCGGGAAAAATTTGGAATTCCAGTTGCAATTCCTTTTCCGGATTTTTGAAAAATCGCGATTTCGATTCCGGTTCCGGTTCCAGTGTTCCGGGGGTTTCACAGTGTAATAGGCAGTTCCGGTTCCGGGTTCCGGATGTTCCGGGCAAAATTTGGAATTCCAGTTGCAATTCCTTTTCCGGATTTTTGAAAAATCGCAATTCCAATTCCGGTTCTGATTCCCGTGTTCCGGGGGTTTCACAGTGTGATAGGCAGTTCCGGTTCCAGGTTCCGGATGTTCCAGGCAAAATTTGGAATTCCAGTTGCAATTCCTTTTCCGGATTTTTGAAAAATCGCGATTCCGATTCTGGTTCCGGTTCCAGTGTTCCGGGGGTTTCACAGTGTGATAGGCAGTTCCGGTTCCGGGTTCCGGATGTTCCGGATGGGTAAAATTTGGAATTCCGGTTCCGGTTCTTGTTCCAGATTTTTTAAAAATCTCAATTCCAGTTTTGGTTCCGGTTTCAGTGTTACGGGGGTTCCGCAGTTCCGCCCATCATTAGAAAATATGCAATGACCTTCTAAATATATTTCCGTATAGAAATGCATTCTAATATACAATCAAATCTATGTATACAATTTCTTTTGCGCACCTGTCGAACATGAGGTAAACTTCAGACGCCGGTTGGTGGATGGTGCAAACCACGGTTTTTCCTCGACTGGCCAGACGCAACAGCACCCGAACTACACTTTCCGCCATGAAGGAATCCAATCCGGTCGTGGGCTCGTCGCAGAAAAGAATAGGAGGGTTGGTGATTACCTGAGAAGAAATAATACTAACTAAGATAAGTTTAGTAAGCTTTTTTTAAGTAAAAAGTTTCTTGTGTTTGAATTATTCACAAGTCCATTAAATTTAACCACTTTTCATTTCTTATACTTTGGATTTTTAAATGGCAAATAAATGCCATTTTAGGTACTATTATATAAATTTAGCGGTTGTAGTAAATATTTCCTAGATGATAATAAATTTAGTATCAAAGACATTAACATATTGCTTTTCATGTCTATTTCTTGAAATAAGCTTTACTACTTTACTTTACTTTACTTTACTTTACTTTACTTTACTTTATTTTACTTTACTTTACTTTATTTTACTTTACTTTACTTTACTTTACTTTACTTTACTTTACTTTGCTTTGCTTTACTTTACTTTACTTTACTTTACTTTACTTTACTTTACTTTACTTTACTTTACTTTACTTTACTTTACTTTACTTTACTTTACTTTAAAGTTACTAGGCACTGACGGAAGTAAAAAAATTGAAAAGACTTAAACAATTTACAAGATTAATACTTCAGACGCGAAAGCCAGCCGTTTTTGTTCACCTCCAGAAATTCCTCTTCTTCCCATACTAGAACCAATTCTGCTATTGGCACACTTTCTCAGGCCCAACTAAGATTAACCCAATTACAGATTTTATTAAAAAATAAACTGGATGTACAGAAATAATTTATATGAATAGAATTTATTTTGAACAAACGTTATACGTAGATTTTTGCAGAAAATATATATGTGCTTAGATTTTTCATTATACGCGTTTCAACAATGCTTTTAAAAACTTGTGCTATCGCTGGTAGCACTTTGCTTGTTTTTGCTGTTTAAAAGAGGTGATAGAATCAAAAAATATTGTTTTTTTAGGTTTTGAGTCAGTTCCAAAACATATTAAATAAAAATAATTGGTTTTTAGGTTTGGAGTCAGTGTGAAAAAAAGCTGCAAAATAGTTTTTTCTGAAATAATATAATTTAAGACAGGTTTATTCAAAAACTTTTGTGTTTTTTTTATTTGACGCTTCTTGATGTATTTGGGTGTAAGTAATAAAATTATATTTATTTGTAAATTCTAGTAATCAAATGTCAGCATTGATTTTGTGCAAAGCTTGTTTAAATATTTTGACCCATGTACTGTAAAAAAACATAATTAGCTCTTTATTGCTTAATAATTTTTATACTTTATAAAATATAAAGCATCATTACCTCAAAAATTACTTCTTCTACTCGCACTGATTTTGCTTCCCAGGTCATGTCTTTTGGTAATCGCAAAAGAGCCTAAACGTTAGAAAATAAAAAAGAAAATAATGTTTACTGAGTGCACTATTCCAAATACAATTTTGTAACTATTACAAAACAATTCCAATTAAAATTCAAGTTTTTCATTGGAAATTTGGTAAGGTGAAGAATATTTAAAAATAAGTTTTATACTTTAAAAAACATTGCATGGCCTCTCTAATCAGTCTTACGTGCCATTTTAAGTGCTTAAAAGAAAATGTTTTTTGATGTATAAATAAAAAAATGAAAATAGTTTATGGCAAAATCATTATTTCACTAAAAATTCCACCAAAGTATTTGCACTCTACTAAAGCATTTATACATAAAGCATTTGAACATGTATTTACCCTCAAATCAAATATTTTTTTAGAACCGTCAATTTACCAAACTTTTATCATATTATGCCACACAGAAGTTAAAAAATGCTGATTATTGTGCATTAAACTACAACAACAAAAAAATTGTGTCATTTTCCTTGGTGGGGGTGATCAAATTTTTATCCAACTTGTGCAGATACATTGAATAAGGGTTCAAATTCTCTTAGCTACTGGGAAGTTTGAGAGATTTGGGTTCATTAAAAAGTTAATGATAATCATTAAATTCAAAAATAGTAAAACAAAGATAAATTATTGCAAAAAACTCCCTGATAAAATATGACGTACCTGAAATCTTAAGTGTTCTCTGACTGTGAGAGTGGGAATGAATAGATCTTCTTGTTGTACGTACGCGGAAATCATGGTGATAGCTCTTCCGATATCATCTCCGTTCACTTTGATACTACCAGAGACGTTCATGCTTCTTACATTTCGGTTGGTGAGCGTGTTTAACAGTGTTGTCTTGCCAGCACCACTAAAAATATAGCGGAAATAATTCAATTGACATATAATACAATTAAAAAAATACAATTGAGTTCGTTTTTTGATCTATGTACCCAACCGTATAAAAATATTTTGAATTTTTTTCTATCATAAACTGTATGGCAGGTAAGCATTTTACGCTAAATAGAAATAGTAACAGAAATCAAAAAATATTTTTTTTAAATTTGAATCCAAAACTTAACGAGGAACAGTACAGTACCTTGATTTGTACAAATACAAGAGCAAAACCCATTTTCAGAGTTATTTCCTTTATGACAATTCATACAAGAATAAATTGTTTAAGTTTTAAAAACTAAATCAAAAAACACCAAAAATTTAAATTAGTTCATAAATCTATCTTTTACCTATTTTAACCCGTTTTCTTCTTGTGCTTTATGAAGCTTTTTTACTTTAAACCACGGTGTGACATTCGCTATGCGGTGGAGTTGGGTTTTTATTGTCTGATCGTGATGATGCTTAAACTTGACGTGTTGAAAAGAAAATTATATGCCTATTAAAACACCATGACTTGACATGGCTTGTCTTTTTAATATTTGATATCACCGAAATGTTTGATACGTATTGTTGCTTGGAAAAATGGTGACATTTCAGAACTACCACGGTCAAACTAAAAAACCACCGCTCTGTTGAAAATGTAGCTAACCAAAAAGCTTGATAGAAGCTGTCATGAAAATAATATTTGATATTATATTTAATAATATAATATTAAAAATTATATTTTTAATGGATTTAATATTATTTTTTTGTAATATCTTAAAAAATCAGACGCAAGTTAAACAATATTTTCTAAATAAACTTTATAAATACGCAATTTCATTTAGTCATCTTAATTAAATCTTTACCAATGGCTTTTGTACCTTGCTTATTCTTAAAAGAAATATTTTAATGAACAGCTGGTTTTTGGGATCCAGCTCTTTAACCCACTGCGTCACCAACCTGAACAATAAAAAGCTTACCAAAAAGAAACACAAAGACGGATTTATGATTTTTTTAAAAACTGAGTGCTTTAAAAATTTTTAATAAATTTTAGTTTTAATAATTTTGCAAAAACAAAAGTAAATAAAAAAAATCACCTTGCGCCCATCAAAGCGACCAGCTGACCAGCTTCAATAAATCCGTTAACTATAAGCAAATAAATAAAATTAAATATCAATAAAATTTTTGAAAACAATCAAATTGTTAAAATGAGTTTGAAAGATTATTCAGTAAAAACATTATGCAATTAAAATATTGCAATCGACAACCAAAAGTAACTACATAAGTAAGTAAAATAAACAACAATAAAAGATAAAATAATGTCCAGTTTATACTTTTTTATTATGCACAAAGGTTTAAAAATAAAATGAATATAGTTGTTTTCCAAAAACGTCGCGAAGTCTAAAATTGCTGCAATCTATAAGTATTTTTAACGAAAAATAAAAACCGTTAGAAATTAAAATGGAATCGATAGAAATTTCTGTGTGCCAAATATAATTATTTGAGTTTTTTATCCGGGGTACATTATTTTTGTAAAAAAATTAGCTAAAGAAATAATATATTTTATACCTACCATTCTTTAAAATTTGTTTTTCCGTTGGCTCTCCAGGTTTCGTCTTTTTCAACAGACCTTTTTTCAAATTTGCAGACACATTGAGATTTTCCCAACTCAAGGAAAGTGGAATGCTGGGACCTAAAGTGCTTTTTCTTGCGACAAGATTTTTTCTCAGGGCTTCACTTTTGTTACTAATGGTGGATGAACTGACGGTTCTATGTCTATAAAAAGTTAATATTTTAAAACACCTGAACACGTCAGAAATTTAAGGACCCTCAAAATGTCATGTAGTATTTGTTATTGGCGGTTGTATCTTTTGCTCAGTGGGAATGGTTGTGGGAGGAGCAGCGGCCCTTAATGCCGTCGGAAGGCTTCAAAATGCAGACGCAAATATAGCTAAGCCAATGCGGGCGCGGACGCGTTATTAAACAAATACATAGGGCCACCCCTTTTTAAACAAGCCGCGTGCGGCGGCATGTACAGGCACTATTTAGACAACATCTGACGAGTTGTTTTTTTGTTACTATAGAATTACTTCCGTTTAGAACAATGGATTTCGACTAGCGTGAATCAAGAATACATGGTATATAATTAATTATCAAATATAAAAATTAAAATTTAAAAAAACACATTTTTTTGTTATTTCTTCTTCTTTTTTTGCTTTTCCCACTTTTCCCATTTTTGTTGAATAATTTTCTTATCAAAAAGAAAAAAAACAATTAATTTTTTTTATTTTCTGTATTTTTTCGGTTGATGCTAAGGTGAAGCACAATAGAAATTGACCCAGGTTGTGCCAAGCTTGTTCGATTACCTCTGGTCAAAAATTTTCCAGCCAGTTTTTTTAACCAATATTTAACTTATTTACAAAATTTACGCCATAATTCAGACAAAAACCTTAGTTTTTATTTCTTAACGGTGTTTTGTTATTTCTGCGTAAGCTGAATTTTTATTTGATACAGTTTATTCATTCCCGTATTCAAGATTAAAATATACAAGAATTTTATTTTTGCAATTTAATGCCCAAGTTAAAAAAATTTTTAGGCATAAGAGTGAAAAGTATGCGGCCGCTCTATTGGGAAAATACAAATTTTTTTATAATTTCTTGCTTTTAAAATCAACAAAAAACCATTGCACTGAGAAAATCAACAAAACATCATTACGCTGCGATGATATTGTCAGTTGCATAAGTTATATATTGTAAAAATTATCAATTTCATACATTCATTACCTTACATAATTTTACAAATTGGGCCGCATAACCTTTTTTTTTTATTTTATTAAGATTAATTGAAACTCACAAATTTTTATAAACATAAATGATAAGTGTGACAATTATACAAAAACAAATTTTGCTCGGGTTTAAGAGTAGATTTTTTAGTGCTCATAATTTTCAAATACAAATAAAAGCAAAATTTGCCAAAATTTTTAATTGCAAAAATTAACAAAACAAATGAAAATATTTTTTGCATATTTGAAATTTTTCCCCAAATGATTTAAATACTTATACTTGTTGATTCCAGTGGATCCATAGGTAGAACTTTCCGATAGACTGATATCCGAAAGATGCTGCAGAATAGGTCTGCTCTCTTCTGAGTTTGCCATATTTATTTGGCTTAATATTTTTGGAAACGATTATTTTTTATTGATACTTGATATATGATTTATACAATTTTTGTTAATAAGTTTGTATTTAAATATTTTTTGATTGATTTACAAACACATTTTATAAAATAAATTTTATTATGAACCAAGAAACAAAACAACACCAGCTTTTACGCTGTCATCCCACCGACGGTCCAGCACAAAATGACTTCTATCTACAATAATGCCTTGTTTGTTTTGTTTGTACTTTGCACGTTATCTTTACTGTAATATATTGAATCTTGGCGATGTTCTTGGATGAAAGCTCAGCAGACAGACAAAAAAACTAAAAAATCCTTTAAAAATCACTAAAAATAAATAAATAAATAAAACATGCATACTACCAATAAAAATATTAACCAAACAACCAACCACTTTTAACCCACTACTTTTTTTCAAAAAAAATGGCCCCCTTCTGCTTGGAGTTGAAAATTTTGAGCTACCGATTTTAGTTTGGCATTTTTCTGCATTTTTTCTCGCCCATAAATATCAAATTTAATTTTTTATTTGTAATTTTATAAAAATTGTTATCATAAGGTGGTTTATTTTTAATAACAAACTCTTTTTAGTTAAAAGTTTTCAATTGCTTTATTTTTAAATATTTGATTCAATATTCCAAGTCATCGACCTTAGCCACACGCAATATTTGCCTATAATATCGTATTTCATTTTTTAGATATTTTATTTACACATCAAATAACAAATGCATTTTATTTTAATTATAATATAACGCTACGTTAAATTAAATGACCGCGAGTATTAGGTTCATATTATTTAAAGCAAGAACGCTTGTTGACTTTTCAATTCAATTCAATTCAAATAGTTTATTCTAGTAAACATACAACAATATAACATTATTATTATCACTTAAATCCAACAATTTAACACAATACAATCAATTTAAAATAAGCGAGCCGATTGCGGCTGCAAATTTAGCACTATGTTAGCACGTTGTTTAAAACTCTTGATACTCTTGATAATCGTTTAATTTTTCGTTTTTTTCTTCTAGAAACTGATTTTATTCCTTATTTAATTGGCATCAATTAACATTTTAATAATTTTATGCATATTTGTCTTAATTATAAGCTGATAATAATCTTTAGTAAGGGGTTAAAAAAACTCCTAACTATGGGTTAAAGGAGCACTGTCACAAATCAAATTCCTATAACGCCCGAACCGGACTGCTCCTTTAATACCAAACCTACCTAACTCAACTTTGGTATTTAGAATGCTCCACTACAAGGCTACAACAGTTTTAAATTTTAGCTGTATCGGTTCAGTATTAAAGGAGCAGTCCGGTTCGGGCGTTATAGGAATTTGATTTGTGACAGTGCTCCTTTAAAGCTATATTAGCCTTAATTTTACACAAATATGTATAAAATTATTTAATTTATTCCACTTGAACAATAAGTTTTAAGAAATAACTCCAGAAAAAATACCAAAATCAAAACATTATCAAAAGTTTTACACAGCGTACCAACAGACCAATAGTACCTGTAGTTAAGACACGTTTAGTGGACCGGCCCCATACATCGAATACATTTCTGGGAAAAGCCTTTAGTAATATTTGATCTAAAATCGCTTTCGTAATTTTAATGCCAATGTCAAACCGATAATGAAATCTTGTTGTTCTAATATTTGTAATTTTGAAATTAAACTCATAATGGCAAAAATAAAATTGCACAAAAATTAGGTGCATGGAAAGATGAAAAAATTGCCTATAAGGGTACTCTTTCGCGCCAATATAACTTTAACACCGAAAAAATTTTGCAAACAAGCGAATACAATGAAAGCTTTTATTTTCTGCGAGGCTTTTGCTCTGGCGAATTTGGAACCCATTTTCGTTCAACCTTGGACAATATGTCGAAGCAAATACGATTGTGACGAATCGAAATATGACGTCCTCTACGCTTTTCCAGAAATAAACGAAAGCAGAATGCGTCTCCTGCGTTCCCAGCCCATTTTCGTGTCTTGGCCGAAATGGGCGTTTACAGTACGGATAGCTATTATTTTTTAAATTTAATTTAAAGCGTTTTTTTACAAGACGCGAGAAGTTTTTTTTTCCAAGGAAAAAGAGAAAATTAATTTTTCCAAAGCAACTTTACAGGAATGCACTCTTGCAATTATTATTTTTGCAGAAATAAAACTTTTTTCACTAAGGTATTTGTTTAGTTTAAAAAGCTTCAGACTGATAAGTCAGTCAACATTATCAACTGATGCGTTTGCATCAGTGATGCGATAAACAGTTGAAAGTCAGTCTTTTGCGACTGATGCGACGCGATGAGTGATGCGATCAGTCTTTATCAATGCGACTCCAGACTGATGTTTCAGTCAATTATTTTTGTATTTCTTGCACCAGGTTTTAAGATACACTTATATTTACGAAGTAGCCATAATTTAAACTTCAATTATAGGTCACATAATATAAGCAGACTGAAAATATGTTACTACAGTTTATTTCTAAATATTTTTTAAAGTTTTTATTAATAAAATCACTGAAATTAAAAAAAAAATATTAGAACCTAAAACCAATCATCAAGATATTAGGGTAACTGACTTAAAATCGGATAGGCTTAATTTCGGCTGCCGGCTGTTATTTTTGTCATCCGCAAAGTTGTGGAATAAATTGCGTATGGCTAGATAAATGACATGACAAACTACCCAGCGATAAGTAGTTCATTTCATAAATTCGCGCATGGCAAAAAAAAACAACCAGTAGCTGAAATCAAGGCTGATTAAATTAAAGTCAAATACACTACAGAAAGGAATTTTTTCCATATTCAACGCTGATAGTTATCCGTTTTCTAAGGTGAATACGTGGTCCTCAAGCGAACAAGGCCTTACGCTCGGTTTCTCACTACCCGTGTTCGGCCTCATTTTCGTAGTATTTTTGCTTTTTACTCTCACGGAATTTTTCGCCAAAGCCTTTCTTACCACCCGATCCTCTGTTTCGAAACTGGATTTTAATCGTTTCCGGTTCCGATCGGAGGCGAGTCTACAGTCGGACGCGAGTCTACATTCGGACGCGAGTCTACAGTCGGACGCGAGTCTGCAGTCGGGCGCGAGTTTACTGTCGGAAACGGCATGGGAAACCTTTTGCTCCGTAATTAATCAAGGAACCGCCCGAGGTTTGATTCAATTGTTCGCGGCGGCTTTTCTAACGTTTCATTTTGGTAGCAGTTTTAAAAGCGAAACCCTGCGAAAGCGAACGCCGAAATTGCCATTTCTCGAAATGGCCGATTTGACGACGAAATTGGCCAGAAAGCAGCTGAAAATCGTTTTTCGACAAAGCTGGGAGAAGAAGTACATGTTCGAAGACTTAGCCGAATTTAGGAACACGTTTAAAGGTGTTGTTTGATATTGCACAGACTGAAGTCTGAAATTAACGAATCGTTAGGAAGGAGTAAAAGTGTAAAAAAACAAACTTAGAATTAATATTCAACAAATTATAACTAACTTAAAATGAAATTTTTCACGAAATTGAGCTGAAATTATTAAAATTTTATTCCTTGAAAAGATGAAAATTGAGAATGAAATAAAAGAAAACCTTTCAGCATACCTAGGACTAAAAAAAGTGCGAATAACGATTAGAAACATTAGCAACTAAGTTATGTTAGATTTCACCAGCTAAAACAATGCGTATATGTTTCAAAAAATGCTTAACCAAAAGCAACTGGACGTAACAAAATAATATTTATGGTGTTTCTAAAAACAACTGAAAATTTTATTAACGCTTTTTTTATTCTAAAGTATTGCACTGGGAGCCGAAAATAATATTTTTCGGCTACTTGGTAAGTTTTTCGTATTTAAAACCTTATTACAATATTTACAAAGTTTTTTGACTAAACTTTTGAAAAGGTTACGTCCTCTGATTGTTATATAAATTAAATATAAAATAATTATAAATAATATTAAAGTTGATAATATTTATTTTTACAATATCAAAATGCGCCTTACAAAGTGAATGAACCACTCGTTGCAAATTCTTATGAAACTTTACATTGGGCGTGCAAGTCTTCTAATTATGTGGTACAGTCAAAAATGCATTTTGCTTCAATATAATAGTTTATTTATAAAAAATATTTTTTTATTCTAAATAATTTAGACGCCCAATTGGCAATCAAACAACTAAGTAGAAAAAAACTGTAGGTAAACAAAAAGGTTACGTTCTTTTTTTCAATTCCGACAAATAAAAAGCAAATTTAAAGATTTTAAACTAAATAAACTTTCAAAACTTCTAAAATTTACAAAGAATATACACTGCGGCAATCAACTAGAATAATCTAGCTAACGTAAAATCACTCCGAACCCTGCAAAAAATAACATGGTCGCTTAGAACTTAGAAGCTACAGGTTTTATTCACTATTTTAGACTTTTTATACAAGACTTAAAGACTTAAAGTTCCTGGCTAACCTCGTAAAAATGTAAGGGAACATAAGACAACGAATTAAAATTGTGCGATTAGATCTTAGTTTGTTTGTTTTTAAAAACAAATTTCTATACGGTATAGGAGACAAGACAGTACACTAAAGGCGTGTTGCTAACTAGTTGCTATGTTAGTATGTTGCTAAAATAGTCCTATTATTAGAATATTTCTAATAGTTTCAAAGTTTTAGAGCAATTTGCTGTGACAATGCTACAAACTGAAATAATTAATTTTCCCATGCTAAAATTTTTAAAACATTATACTTACTAAATTATTTAATGTAAATGAAACGCAATTAAAGCACGAATCTAAGTAAACTACGGATATTCGGAGTTCCGGAGGTTGCTTCGAAAGCTCCAAAAGCGGACGCAGCTCGGAACTGCGGTAAGTATCTCCTCTGTATTTTAGTGTATTTTTGGTTCTTTATTATTATCCAATTGCCTCCAAAGCACCATGTGACATACTGGATCACTCAACGCATAGAGAGAAAACGTATCACTATCTATTCTTCAATCCTCAGTCTAAACTGGTCTGCATCACCTCTTAACTTATTGCTTTCTGCTATTTTATTTAACTTAATCCGTCATATGAAAACAAATAAATAAATAAATAAATAAATAAAAAAATAAATAAATCATTGAAACAACATAACATAATAAAAAAATATGACTTTATATATTTCTCAGACACATTGACTACCCTAACTAGGCCGCACCCCAATTAAAACACTTCAATTAAATTTTAAAATTTAATTTGTTTTTTTCTTCCGAAGTAAAGGGGGTTAAATTCGACTGGTTGTATTTGAAGTATGCCCCAAAAAAATTTTTGGAACACCCCACCCCCAAATTTCGGGGGTCGGATATACCCTTCCCCCCCAAAAAAAAAAATGATATGATAATAAAACACATCGCCCTAACTAATTAACTAGTTACGGCACTTAAAGTGCCTGAAAAATATATGAAGCCACATTTTTTTATCATTATGTTATATATTTTCGGAATCATTGAATAGATTAGCGTTGCTCTGTGACGTGGAAGTCCTTTCTTGAAGTGATGACTCAAAACTACTGACGAGTATAAGAAACCCTGAAAGTAAATCACAAAAACAGCCCGGTTGGTGCAGAAGTAGCACACAGGACTGATAAAAACAGGCCTGGAATTTAAGGAAAGGAGACCCGGGTTCGAAATCTCGGTACGGCTAATTTTTTTCTGTTTCCAAAAAAATCAGTATCTTATCATGCCTTCAGTTTTGGGTTGTAACAACTCGATCTTTACGGCTTCAATGCGCCAAATAAGCGTACTTTCACTGCGACAGGACTTCGTTATGTAATAAGCATATTTTATAAAAAAGTAATTTAAAAACTAAAGTAAATGGATTTTAAATATTATGAAGAAAACGAAGAATACAAGTATTTTCAGTAAATCCGATTCGAAACGCTCGTTCGTGTGATCTTTCACTGTAAATTAAAAGCAGGCCTTATTTAAACAGACATCGTATATCTTTCGATTACGTTTATTTCATTGCGTGAATAGCTTTACAAATTCCTGGTAGCAAGATCTCTGTTTTTATACAGCGATGTATGCGATTTGACTCAAATCTTATCACCCATAAAACAAAACAATCTTTATAAATTTCATAATAAGTAAACAAAATAATTTGCATACAGTCTCGTTAAATTTGCATGAGCATAGGTCGCCCAAAATTGATTGGAACTTTTAATTTCACTTAGAATAATTGGCTTAAATTCGGCCAGCTTAATTTCGGTTCATCTCTCTACATCTACAATTACGCAATTCATTTCATAACTTTGCGCATGGCAAAAAATTCAGCCGGTGGCTGAAATGAAGGATTGACCGAATTTAAGTCAGTTACCTTACGTGAGATTAAAGTTTTTTAGTTTTTTTTTTAGTTTTTTGAGATTAAAGTGTTTTTTTTTTATTTTTGGGTTGCACCTTATTTCGTTTGATCCAACACGCATAATTTTTTTACCACACATTGCCGTTTATAAAACACGATGTGATTTTTACAAAAAAAACATACCGCAAAAAATTTACAAATCACCCTTCTAATTTTAAGATACAAGTTTAATTTTAAATGACGGTGACTTATTCTTCCTTTTAATTTGGACTCAAATTTTTAAAGTTCTTAATACCAAATTTATTGGTAACAGCTCATGCTCATAACTGATTTAAAATTAAAACATCAAGTCTACTGCAATTTTACTGCATGATAGTTTTTGCTGTCAGGGCCTTTGTGGTGTTGATTTGTCACACAAAGCCGTAGACCGCAGGACCCGCGAACAAAAACTGCTTACTTGACATACAAAAGTAAGTTTTATACATCCGCGTAATAATAATAGTTTAACAAAAGAAAAAAACGCAAATTTTATAGCAAAATGAAAGCATTCATAAGGGCTTATGCGGCACCGTAAAAAAGGTATTCCAAAAATTCACTGCGGTTACCAATTATATTTTCTCGTTGGAACACGTCCACAGCAGGCTGATTCCTCGTTACTATTCCAACCTGCGACATATCCATTGGTTCAAAGAGGAAATCGCGAAAGGACACGTCAGGAACGTCGTAAGCGTCCATGGATTTAGATATGTTCTATTCGCCTATGTCTGGGCGGTTTTAATTTCTTGCACGGTTTTGATTATTGAGCTACTCAGCTGTGACTTTTCGCCCAAAATTTAAACAATATCGTGACTTGTTACTGCGAACTAAAACAACTGAATAAACGCTTCAAGCAAAATTCATAGTTTAATTTTAACTCTTGAAGGAAACATTGATGGATCTGATTGATGACTGACGATTGATTGATTGATGTTTTTCACGTCACTGGCTTTAGTTTGCTGTCGAACTTACAGTTTTTTGTAGCTACATTTTTTGTTTATTTAAATATATTAATTGTTTGACGTTATAACTAATTTTGTTACTGCAAAAAAGTCCACGCTCTGTTTTATTTTGTGTAACTTATAATCTTGCTGAATTTAAATTTTGGAATTAAAAATAGTTGAAATACTATTCTACTTTTATAATAAATTTTTAGATTATACTTTTTGTTTCAATTGTAGATTTTTAAAGGTTACTTTTGATTTAAAATTGACGGACATACAACCAAAATGAATTTAGGTGCAATTTATTTTAACTTAGTGTTCCTGCTCCCGCAAATAAAAAAAATGAAGACTCACGTCAAAACAAAAATCAACAGTAATTGTCGTTACTCTGACACAAAGAGACACAATCCGTTAAAAATCAACGTGACTCTGACTTATTTTGTATGTATTGTTTGTGTATTAAGAGATAAAAAGAGTCACAGTTTCGAATATTTTATGAAGATTTTGACTCATTCTGTCAGAGTAACGGCCAGTTGTAAAGCGACACTAGCTCGTTTTCATTCGGCGTTTAAGAAGAGCTTTTTCGCATTAGGATAACTGACTTAAATTCGGCCAGTTTTGATTTCGGTCACCTACTGTTATTTTCGTGAAACGCAAAGTTACGAAATGAACTCCGTACTAGGCTAGATGAGGCTACATTAGGCTAGATGACGTAACGAGGTATCTATAGGCAAATAAAATCTAGCTGACCGCGAAAATTGCAGTATTGAATCGACTATTTAATAACAAAGCCATTCAAAATTTTTAACGAAATCGGTTTTATAATAAAGTTTAAAACCCGTATTTTAATAATTATTTATCAATTTACTTAATTCAAAACCCAAATACAAATTTTTAAATGGATAAAGATGGTTAATTCTTGTATATTTTGTAAAAAGGTGGAATTAAAAAAAAATTCTGCGTTCTTATTTGTTTTTTTAAAAAAGAAGTTATTACCGAACAATTTTAATTGGTCCCCTCATATCTGCATTCTAATTTTCAGCGTCAGCCAGATATAATTCAACCATAGACATACGCAGATCATCATTTTATAACTTTGCGCATGGCGAAAATATATTTTAACACCCGGTGGCCGAAATTAAGGCTGGCCGCATTAAATTCATTCGCCCTACTTATCGTAAATTGGAGAGGAAATTGCGAACTTATTTTTTTTAAATTCAGTCCACATATAGATACGTATACAGCAAACAATGAGAAAGAAAACTTCATAGCATGCCCGACAATAGGTTGAAATTTCTGAAACTACAGAAGCTAAGTGATAGACGTAATATTATAGATCTTTCAGAATGTTATAAAATTATTCACGCCAAAACCAATATTAACCCCAATGATTTTTTCTATTTCAATCGAAATTGTACTAGAGGTCATTCATTAAAACTAAAAATGCAAAAATCTAGAATAAATACCCGTAAGTTCTTTTTTAGTAATAGGATTGTTTCCAAATTGAATGCTCTTTCTGAAAAACAAGTTTCCGCTAAATCGTTAAAAGAATTTAAAAACAGTATCTCAAACGGCTCATAATAGTGCTTATCAATTTAAGCCTTTGGGTCGTTTTCCAGTAAACCACGTTTCTATGTTTGTGTTGTGACCGCGATCGGTTCGCACAGTTTATATATTAAAATTATGATCACTATATTAATAATTTCATGGCTTTGTTCTTTTATTGTTAGTAACTGGAATAAACTTGACTTGACTTGACTTGACTCTTCTCCGAAGCCCAAACAACTTATAAATAAATTTTCATTAATAAATCCCATTTAGTTTTCTTCGTGTATTTAAAAAAAAATTATATCAGCTTAATTTAGGACGATAAAAGCGATCTGGGGCCTGTTTCATAAAATACTGGTCTTCGTAAATTACAAGTCTATCAATAACTTTTTTTATTCTGAACCATTTGCGTTGAAATTTGAAATGAAAAAAGATTATATGCCATGTGCAAACTATTTAAAATTTCATGTACGTAGCTGTTGTGTGTTTAAAGTTATTCCAGTTTTAAACTTTGGCCACTTGTAATTTTTCACAAGTTCTCAAAAGAAAAATTTACCCTACTCCGAGTAGGGTAAAATTTACTTTACGATTTCATTTGATTTTTTTTACAAGTTTGTAAAAAAACTTGAATACAAGTGAAAATACAAGTGAAAAATACAAGTAAAAAATACAAGTAAAAATACCATTGTAAATTTGAATTATTTTTTTTGTTGGTTTGTGGAGGTATATTAAAAAATCTATATATAAAAAAATATAAAAAATCTATATAAAAATTAAATATATTATTATTTATATTACTAATATTAAATTATATATTAAAAAATCTATATAAAAAACACATATAAAAACATCTTTTTATTTGTTTAAAAATTTACAAGTCAGTAATTTTAAAAACTTGTATTTTTCTCCATTTTACAAACTTGTAAAATTTACCAGTATTTTATGAAACAGGCCCCTGTTTTAGCTGATTTTCTCTTTGTTTTGTTTATTTGAGTCGGATGTCGCTTTAGAAGCTCATAAAACTCGCGCCTATAAAGTGACTTTTTTAAACACTGAAACGTTTGTAAAGATTAGCGAATTTAATAGCCCATTGCTTTACACATCTTATAAAGTAATAAAATGAAAAGTCTTTGTATAATGCAAACACTTAAATATAGTTAACTTTCGGTGTAAAATACGAATTGTTGGTAATTTTTTGACGTCTTAATATGGCGGAAGAAGTGGAAAAGGCAACTCCCGTTTTCACTCTGGATGAAGGTATTTGTTCGTCTTTCATTTTTGTTTTTTGGCCAACAAATTATCTTCAAAAAAAGACTGGATAAAAAAATTTGATTTGATTGTACGCAGATAATGGCACACCAACCAGTTCTTTGTAAACCCAAAAAAAATATTATGTTATTATGATTTTTAACTCTTTGGGATTCTGCTGCAAATCCGCAGAAGGGATTCCGCGTCAGTGCTGCAATGTGTTAAACACTCCACGTCCGAATTACTGGGAGGCTGAGTTTAACACACTGCAGCAATGGCCCGAAACACCTTCTGCGAATTTGAAGCGCTTTTTTGGAAGAAAAAATCCCAAAGGGTTAAATATTCTTGCTTTTTTAAATTATGTATCATTAAGGCGGTCGTTTAAGATGGTTTGGGGACTTTAGAGCCGAGAGACTTTAGAGCCGGGACTTTAGAGCTTCTAAAGAGCTTTAGAAAAATTTTTTCTAAGTCTAAGCCTAAGCAAAACCTAAGCCTAAGCCTAAGCAAAACCTAAGCCTAAGCAAAACCTAAGCCTAAGCCTAAGCAAAACCTAAGCCTAAGCAAAACCTAAGCCTAAGCCTAAGCAAAACCTAAGCCTAAGCCTAAGCAAAACCTAAGCCTAAGCAAAACCTAAGCCTGAACCTAAGCCTAAGCAAAACACTGAGCGCCTAACCCCTCGCTCCGGCTCTAAAGTCCCGTTACCGTTTAAGATTTTTATAATAATTTTAAAAAAATTACTTCATGTTAATTATGTTACGCTAAAACCCAATCGTCACAAAGTAATTCTTTGGAGGTTTTAAAAAACTACGAAGATTATGTTATTCTAAACGAACTTTTTTCTAGTGTTGTTTAGCGCAAACAAACAAAATACATTACATAACCGGAATAATATACAAAATAATCAGTAGAAAGGTTATAAAAATGGCGGTCGGAAATATATTCAGTTATGTCTGAAATTTTGCTTTTATTATCAAAAATATATAATATACCGAAAAATGCGCAACTCCTAAATAAAAAATTAAGTCAGAATAGGCCATTATAATGAGCCTTTCCATTTAAATGGCGCCCTCCATAATAATGGCATGGTAGCCATTTTAATTCGCGCGAATTAAAATGGAGAGGAAGCCATCATAATAACATTTAATTTATTTTAATATATACTTACAAGTGTAGTAATACTGTCAGAGCCGCATGAGTTTCTCCTGCCCGGACAGTATTACAATTGTGAGATGAGATTCGCGCTAATTAAAATAGCTACTATGCCATCATAGGTGAGCACGGTCGGGGAAGCTAGGGGGGGTGGTTACCCGGGGTAAATCGAATTTTGAATTCTAGGAGGGGGGGTCCCAGGGGGGTCCGGACCCCCCCCCCCTAGCTTTTTAGGGGGGGGTCGACCCGGGGTGCGAAATTTTGAAATCTAGTGGGGGGTCAGGTGGGGTCCGGTGTCCAAAGCAAAACAGTTTTAAACCACAATAACTTTAATAATTGTTCTTTTTATAGGATAATACTACATTTTATTGAATAAAAAGTCATATTCATGTATAAAAAGGGTGTAAAAGCATGAATATGTGATGAAAATTCACGTTTTTGGAAGAAAATTTAGTATAAAAAAGGTACCTAAAATTTTCCCGAGGGGGGAAGGGGGGGATCAGATTTAAAAATCTAGAGGGGGGTCAGGGGTAAAAAATTCGGAAATTTGGAGGGAGGGGGGGCCCCCTAGATTTTCGTCTAAGGGGGCCCCCAGAATTTCGAGGCTAGGGCGGGGTGGACCCCACCATGCCCCCCCCCTTTCTCACCTATGTATGCCATCATTATGGAGGATGCCATTTACATGGAGGGGCTCATTATAATGACCTATTCTGACTTAATTTTTATATAGGAATTTCACATTTTTCGGTATATTATATATTTTTGCTATTATCACAAGTGGTATTGATAAATTAAATTTTTTTTTATATCCAAATCCTAAAGTTTAACGATTTTTGATTTTACACCAATCTCGCTAACGCAATATTATTGTTGGTTATTTTGCGCATGAAATCATCTTTTGCGTGAAATCGCTCTTCGTAGAGAGAAGAAAAAATTTTTTCTTGTTCGTAAAACACAAACAAATCAGTGAAAAATTGAGCTACACGAGACATAGGGTAACTGACTTAATTTCGGCCACGCCTTAATTTCGGCCACCAATTTAGGGTGTTAAAAATTGGCTTATTTTTAAAACACAAAAGAACTAGCGCAAAAGTAACTAAATTATTGTTGAATAAAGTGTTTTTGCAAAAGTTTTTTATTTTTGTTATTCTACATTATCAACATTTTCATACAAAAAGTGATTTTTTTGTGATTTTCCTAATTTTTGCTTTGTGTTTAAACTGCATCAAATTTAGAACGAAGCAATATATAACCTTAAAATATCTTCTATTTAAGGCTCAAAGTTGTTAATTTTGATGTTTTGATATTTTCTTCAAAATCATTTTGCAATGCGTTTAACTAATTGCGCATTTTAAGATTCCGTTAATTTCGGCCACCTGAAAATTTAGGTGAAACAACCTGCCGTTTTTTGCTGTTTTTAAATATCATTGTACTACCGTATTTATAAAGAATTTTTTTCGCTCGTTTGACTTTGTTTTGACGTTTTTTAAGCCAAAAATAAAAATTGAACAAAAAATACAAATTATTAAAACTTGTTTTTTTAAGGTTTTGACATAATTATTTAAAGTCTTTCTAATAACTATTAAAGTTTGCAAACGGGAAAAATTAAGTTATATGTACCGAGAACAATACCTAAGGGTAAATTTGCAACCTTTAGAAATTTTTATTGTTCGTTTAAGCAATAGTTATGGCCAGTTTTTTGAAGGTGGCCGAAATAAATAACACGCGCCTTAACTTCGGCCACTTTAAAAAAAAAGTTTAAACCTTCACTGATTTTTAAGTGTAACAAAAATATTCAAATTTTGCACTGGAATAACAAATATAGCTATTGTTTGATTTTTAGGCAAAATTTTGGCTTGATTGAAAAAGCCAGAAAAAACTTATTCAAAAAAATAAAAAAAGGTGGCCGATATTAAGTCAGTTACCCTACTTATTGCATTTTTTGCATTTAATGGAATTCTTTTCGTTATTTCGAAATCGCAACATATAAAATTGTTTGTTTTTTGCAAACATGTTTTAAGGATATTGCGGAAAACCGTTAAAATTTGGCTTCAGCTTTTAAAAAAATTCTTATTTCCTGAGAAAAATTAAATATTGGTAAAGGTGATGCAATCGATTCAATAACAGCTCCAAATAAGTTAATAAAACAAAAATATAAAAGAAGGTCACATGAGAATGTCTTAATATTAATTTCAAACAAAGTACGTATAACATGTAAGTAAGTGTTAACAAAAACGCGTTTCTGTGCTTCTCCGAACGCGTATGGAAAAGATAGGTAATGAAGTTGCACTTCATCAACGGAGTCTTTATTACAAATCATTACAAGCCAAAAATGTAGCAATATATTGAATAAAGAGGGAAAAATTACCTTAACGCTTTTTTAATTAAAAAGAATAAATAAAAAAGTGCACATTGCAATATAAATTTTAAACATTTTATATAAAAAATGTAAAAGCTTAGCACATTTTTGGTTACATGCATGCATAAACTGTTAGCTATAATCACATTTATCAACAGGAGAAAATATAGTTTAATAAGTCTTATAGAATAAAAAAATTTTAAAAAACATAAATTTTAAAAATTATTTTGTTAGATTAAATTAACATGCTTAAATCGTTATTTAATTTTTGCTAATAAATATCTAGCTAAAAAAATTACTTATCATAAGAATTGATTATGTTTCAAAAAATTTTTTTAAAAAAATTAATTTAAAATATAATAAATAAATATAAATTATTTTTAAAAAATGTAAAACCAAAATACCTCTGTTTCAATGTTCTCGAGCGTTGAAAGTTTAAGTTTAAGGGAAAATTTTTTTTATACTTAGCTTTTGCAAAAAATCCGCGAACTTAACTGCGTAATGACGTCACACCTCATCCATCATCTCATCATAATGATACCTCATCCTCATCTCATCCTCATCTCATCTCATCTCATCTCACCTCATCTCATCATAATGATACCTCATCATAATGATACAAGTTGATGAGTGTATTTTCCACCAGGACTCAAACGAAGCGGGACTAAAACGAAGCGGGACTAAAACGAAGCGGGACTAAAACGAAGCGGGACCAAAACGAAGCGGGACTAAAACGAAGCTCGCAGTGATTTTTTTCCGGGACTCAAACGAAGCGGGACTAAAAAGTAGCAGATTCATGAATTGTAAACAAGAAAACGGGTACCAGTCTAGAAAACCCGCGGCCCAACTCACTGAGAAAAAACGGAGTTCGGTGAATTTCGCGGCTACCACGGTGTTCGCCAGCGTGATAAACACGGTATTTCATCGTAATAAACGTCCAATCAGCTGCGCGCAAATTATGCTCATGCAAATTAATTGTCACCGTATACAAATTATTTATTTATAAATTGTAGACAAGAACACGGGCTCCAGTTTGGAAAAACCGGCGGCCCAACTTACAGAGAAAAAGCGGAGTTCGGTGCATTTTGCGGCTACCACGGTGTTCGAAGAGCCAACGGTCAATCGCGTGAAAGAACCTTTCAGATCCTTCGAAGGTGCGCTCACGAGGGTGGGCCTTTTCGGTCGGTATCAAATATTCACCTGTATGGTTATACAGTATGCGTCCATCATGTGGGCTGGTAATGCTTAATAATTTATTAAACTAGCTATGAAAAATGCTTTATTTAAAAAAATAAAGAAGGAAAAAGGGGCGATTTTGCCCTGGGCATATGTTTTAGACACAAAAAATGTGGACTAGTCTCAGATGGACATTACGTAAACCATGGGAAATTTGCATTTTTTTAAACAGCTGACCATTTAGTAAAAATTTCCACCATATGATAATGATTTTTTAAACGGTAAACTAAATACACAGCACTGTTGCATATTTCCATTAGTCTGATAAAACCTTAATTTTAAAAAATACTCACAGCAATCTTTGACAAGAGCTAAATCGCCACTTTTTGAAGTAAAATGTTTTTTTTTGTTTGTGTAAGAAACAACTATAAATTCCAAAAAGTGGCGATTTCGCGCTTGTCAAAGATTGTTGTGAGTATTTTTTAAAATTGAGGTTTCATCAGACTAATGGAAATATGCAACAGTACTGTGTATTTAGTTCACCGTTTAAAAAATCATTATCATATGGTGGAAATTTTTATTAAATGGTTAGTTGTTTAGAGGAAATGCAAATTTCCTATGGTACACGTAATGTCCATCTGAGACTAGTCCATATCTTTTATGTCTAAACATATGCCCGGTGCAAAATCGCCCCTTTTTCTTTCTTTATTTTTTTAAATAAAGCATTTTTCATAGCTAGTTTACTACTTTTATGATGTTAAACATAAATAAACCAAAACTCCCCCCCCCCCTCATCTGGTCTTTCGTTTACCTCTCTTTCCCACCCCCCCCTCGCCCCCCCCCACCCGTTTTCTTGTTTACAATTTGATGAACCCGCTACTTTTTAAACCCGCTTTTCGTCCCAGTCCCGGAAAAAAATCACTGCGAGCTTCGTTTTAGTCCCGCTTCGTTTTGGTCCCGCTTCGTTTTAGTCCCGCTTCCGTTTTAGTCCCGCTTTGTTTTAGTCCCGGCTTCGTTTGAGTCCCTGGTGGAAAATACACTCATCAACTTGTATCATTATGATGAGGTATCATTATGATGAGATGAGGTGAGATGAGAAAAAATGAGATGAGATGAGAAAAGGATGAGATGAGGATGAGGTATCATTATATGATGAGATGATCGACGAGGTGTGACGTCATTACGCAGTTAAGTTCGCGGATTTTTTGCAAAAGCTAAGTATAAAAAAAATTTTCCCTTAAACTTAAACTTTCAACGCTCGAACAAAAAAAAACAGAGGTATTTTGGTTTTACATTTTTTAAAAAAAGAATTGATATTTATTTATTATATTTTAAATTAATTTTTTTAAAAAAATTTTTTGAAACATAATCAATTCTTATGATAAGTAATTTTTTTCAGAGCTAGATATTTATTAGCAAAAATTAAGAAACTATTTAAGCATGTTAATTTAATCTAACAAATAATTTTTAATTTTTAAAAATTTTTTTTATTCCATAAATCTATTAAACTATATTTTCTCCTGTTGATAAATGTGATTATAGCTAACAGTTTATGCGTGCATGTAACCAAAAATGTGCTACGCTTTTACATTTTTTATAATAAATGTTTAAAATTTATATTGCAATATGCACTTTTTTATTTATTCTTTTTAATTAAAAAAGCGTTAAGGTACTTCTTTATTCAATATATTGCTATATTTTTGGCTTGTAATGATTTCTGCGGTAATGAAGACTCCGTTGATGAAGTGCAACTTCATTACTTATCTTGTCCATAGGCGTTCGGAGAAGCACAGAAACGCGTATTTGTTAACACTTACTTACATGTTATACGTGATTTCGTTCGAGTTTAATATTAAGACATTCTCATGTGACCTTCTTTTATATTTTTGTTTTATTAACTTATTTGGAGCTGTCACAAATTCGATTGCATCACCTTTACCAATATTTAATTTTTCTCAGGAAATCCAATTTTTTAAAAAGCTGAAGCCAAATTTTAACGGTTTTCCGGCAAATAAGATTAAATAATATTTGTAAAAAACAAACAATTTTATATGTTGGCGATTTCGAAATAACGAAAAGAATTCCATTAAATGCAAAAAATGCAATAAGTAGGGTAACTGACTTAATATCGGCCACCTTTTTTTATTTTTTTGAATAAGTTTTTCCTGGCTTTTTCAATCAAGCCAAAATTTTGCCTAAAAATCAAACAATAGCTATATTCCTTATCCAGTGCAAAATTTGAATATTTTTGTTACACTTAAAAATCAGTGAAGGTTTAAACCTTTTTTTTAAAGTGGCCGAAGTTAAAGCGCGTGTTATTTATTTCGGCCACCTTCAAAAAACTGGCCATAACTATTGCTTAAACGAACAATAAAAATTTCTTAAAGGTTGCAAATTTACCCTTAGGTATTGTTCTCGGTACATATAACTTAATTTTCCCCTGTTTAAAAACTTTAAGAAGTGATTTAGAAAGACTTTAAAGAATTATGTCAAAACCTTAAAAAAGCAAGTTTTAATAATTTGTATTTTTTGTTCAAATTTTTATTTTTGGCTTAAAAAACGTCAAAACAAAGTCAAACGAGCGAAAAAAATTCATTTATAAATACGGCCCAACAATGATATTTAAAAACAGCAAAAAACGGCAGGTTGTTTCACCTAAATTTTCAGGTGGCCGAAATTAACGGAATCTTAAAATGCGCAATTAGTTAAACGCATTGCAAAATGATTTTGAAGAAAATATCAAAACATCAAAATTAACAACTTTGAGTCTTAAATAGAAGAAATACTCAAGGTTATATATTGCTTCTTTATAAATTTGATGAAGTTTAATCACAAATCAAAAATTATGAAAATCAAAAAAAAATCACTTTTTGTATAAAAATGTTGATAATGTAGAATAACAAAAATAAAAAACTTTTGCAAAAACACTTTATTCAAGATTAATTTAGTTACTTTTGTGCTAGTTCTTTTGTGTTTTAAAAATAAGCCAATTTTTTTCCCAACACCCTAAAATTGGTGGCCTAAATTAAGGCGTGGCCGAAATTAAGTCACTTACCCTATGTCTGGCGTAGCTCAATTTTTCACTGATTTGTTTGTGTTTTACGAACTTGAAAAAATTTTTGCTTCTTGTAATCAAAAAGAGCGATTTCACGCAAAAGATGATTTCATGTGAAAAATAACCAACAATAATATTGCGTTAGCGAGATTGAAAAAAAATCAAAAATCGTTAAACTTTAGGATTTGGATATAAAAAAAAATTTAATTTATCAATACCACTTGTGATAATAGCAAAAATATATAATATATCGAAAATTGTACAATTCCTAAATAAAAAAAATTAAAACAGAATAGGTCATTATAATGAGCCCCTCCACTGCTCCCCGGCATCCTCCATAACTAATGGCATACAGAGGTTGAGAAAGGGGGGGGGGCATGGTGGGGTCCACCCCGCCTGAGCCTCGAAATTCTGGGGGCCCCCTTAGACGAAAATCTAGGGGGCCCCCCTTCCTTCTCAAATTTCCGAATTTTTTACCCCTGACCCCCCTCTAGATTTTTAAATCCCACCCCCCCTTCCCCCCTCGGGAAAATTTTCGGTAATCTTTTTTATACTAAATTTTCTTCCAAAAACGTGAATTTTCATCACATATTCAATGCTTTTACACCCTTTTTATACATGAATATGACTTTTTATTCAATAAAATGTATGCCAATTGGATAAAAAGAACAATTATTAAAAGTTATCGCGGTTTAAAAACTGTTTTGCTTTGGACACCGGACCCCACCTGACCCCCCTCTGAAGTATAAAATTTCGCACCCCGGGTCTAAAAAACTTAAAAAGCTAGGGGGGGTCCCGGACCCCCCGGGACCCCCCTCCTAGAATTCAAAATTCGATTACCCCGGTAAACTACCTAGCTTCCCCGACCGTGCTCACCTATGATGGCATAGTAGCTATTTTAAATTAGCGCGAATCTCATCTCACAATTGTAATACAAACTGTCCGGGGGCAGGAGAAACTCATGCGGCTCTAACAGTATTACTACACTTGTAAGTATATACTAAAATAAATTAAATGTTATTATTATGGCTTCTCTCTCCATTTTAATTGCGCGAACTAAAATCGCTACCATGTCATTATTATGAGAGGCGCCATTTAAATGGAAAGGCTCATGATAATGGCCTATTCTGACTTAATTTTTTATGTCACGAGCTGCGCAGTTTTTGGTATATAATATATTTTTGATAATAATACAAATTTTCAGAACATAACTGAATATATTTCCGACCGCCATTTTTATACCCTTTACTGATTATCTTTGTATATTATTCCGGTTATGTAATGTATTTTGTTTGTTTGCGCTTAAACAACACTAGAAAAAGTTCGTTTAGAATAACATAATCTTCATAGTTTTTTAAAACCTCCAAAGAATTACTTTGTGACGATTGTGTTTCAGCGTAACATGATTAACATGAAGTAATTTTTTTTAAAATTATTATAAAAATCTTAAACGGTAACGGGACTTTAGAGCCGGAGCGAGGGGTTAGGCGCTCAGTCTTTTGCTTAGGCCTAGGTTCAGGCTTAGGTTTTGCTTAGGATTAGGTTTTACTTAGGCTTAGGCTTAGGTTTTGCTTAGGCTTAGGCTTAGGTTTTGCTTAGGCTTAGGTTTTGCCTAGGCTTAGGCTTAGGTTTTGCTTAGGCTTAGGTTTTGCTTAGGCTTAGGCTTAGGTTTTGCTTAGGCTTAGACTTAGAAAAAATCTTTCTAAAGCTCTTTAGAAGCTCTAAAGTCCCGGTTCTAAAGTCCCTCGGCTCTAAAGTCCCCAAACCATCTTGAAACGACCGCCTTAATGATACATAATTTAAAAAAGCAAGAATATTTAACCCTTTGGGATTTTTTCTTCCAAAAAGCGCTGCAAATGCGCAGAAGGTGTTTTAGGGCCATTGCTGCAGTGTGTTAAACTCAGCCTCCCAGTAATTCGGACGTAGAGTGTTAACACATTGCAGCAGTGACGCGGAATCCCTTGTGGATTACCAACAGAACCCCAAAGAGTTAAAAATCATAATAACATAATATTTTTTCGGTTTTACAAAGAACTGGTTGGTATAGCCATTATCTTCGTACAATCAAATCGAATTTTTTTATCCAGTCTTTTTTTGAAGATAATTTGTTGGCCAAAAAACAGAAATGAAAGACGAACAAATACCTTCATCCAGAGTGAAAACGGGAGTTGCCTTTTCCACTTCTTCCGCCATCTTAAGACGTCAAAAAATTACCAACAATTCGTATTTTACACCGAAAGTTAACTATATTTAAGTGTTTGCATTATACAAAGACTTTTCATTTTATTTCTTTATAAGATGTGTAAAGCAATGGGCTATTAAATTCGCTAATCTTTACAAACGTTTCAGTGTTTAAAAAAGTCACTTTATAGGCGCGAGTTTTATGAGCTTCTAAAGCGACATCCGACTCAAATAAACAAAACAAAGAGAAAAATCAGCTAAAACAGGGGCCTGTTTCATAAAATACTGGTAAATTTTACAAGTTTGTAAAATGGAGAAAAATACAAGTTTTTAAAATTACTGACTTGTAAATTTTTAAACAAATAAAAAGATGTTTTTATATGTGTTTTTTATATAGATTTTTTAATATATAATTTAATATTAGTAATATAAATAATAATATATTTAATTTTTATATAGATTTTTTATATTTTTTTATATATAGATTTTAATATACCTCCACAAACCAACAAAAAAAATAATTCAAATTTACAATGGTATTTTTACTTGTATTTTTTACTTGTATTTTTCACTTGTATTTTCACTTGTATTCAAGTTTTTTTACAAACTTGTAAAAAAAATCAAGTGAAATCGTAAAGTAAATTTTACCCTACTCGGAGTAGGGTAAATTTTTCTTTTGAGAACTTGTGAAAAATTACAAGTGGCCAAAGTTTAAAACTGGAATAACTTTAAACACACAACAGCTACGTACATGAAATTTTAAATAGTTTGCACATGGCATATAATCTTTTTTCATTTCAAATTTCAACGCAAATGGTTCAGAATAAAAAAAGTTTTTGATAGACTGGTAATTTACGAAGACCAGTATTTTATGAAACAGGCCCCAGATCGCTTTTATCGTCCTAAATTAAGCTGATATAATTTTTTTAAATACACGAAGAAAACTAAATGGGATTTATTAATGAAAATTTATTTATAAGTTGTTTGGGCTTAAGAAGAGTAAGTCAAGTCAAGTCAAGTTTATTCCAGTTACTAACAATAAAAGAACAAAGCCATGAAATTATTAATATAGTGATCATAATTTTAATATATAAACTGTGCGAACCGATCGCGGTCACAACACAAACATAGAAACGTGGTTTACTGGAAAACGACCCAAAGGCTTAAATTGATAAGCACTATTATGAGCCGTTTGAGATACTGTTTTTAAATTCTTTTAACGATTTAGCGGAAACTTGTTTTTCAGAAAGAGCATTCAATTTGGAAACAATCCTATTACTAAAAGAACTTACGGGTATTTATTCTAGATTTTTGCATTTTTAGTTTTAATGAATGACCTCTAGTACAATTTCGATTGAAATAGAAAAAATCATTGGGGTTAATATTGGTTTTGGCGTGAATAATTTTATAACATTCTGAAAGATCTATAATATTACGTCTATCACTTAGCTTCTGTAGTTTCAGAAATTTCAACCTATTGTCGGGCATGCTATGAAGTTTTCTTTCTCATTGTTTGCTGTATACGTATCTATATGTGGACTGAATTTAAAAAAAATAATCGCAATTTCCTCTCCAATTTACGATAAGTAGGGCGAATGAATTTAATGCGGCCAGCCTTAATTTCGGCCACCGGGTGTTAAAATATATTTTCGCCATGCGCAAAGTTATAAAATGATGATCTGCGTATGTCTATGGTTGAATTATATCTGGCTGACGCTGAAAATTAGAATGCAGATATGAGGGGACCAATTAAAATTGTTCGGTAATAACAACTTTTTTAAAAAACAAATAAGAACGCAGAATTTTTTTTAATTCCACCTTTTTACAAAATATACAAGAATTAACCATATTTATCCATTTAAAAATTTGTATTTGGGTTTTGAATTAACTAAATTGATAAATAATTATTAAAATACGGGTTTTAAACTTTATTATTAAACCGATTTCTTTAAAAATTTTGAATGGCTTTGTTCTTAAATAGTCGATTCAATACTGCAATTTTCGCGGTCAGCTAGATTTTATTTGCCTATAGATACCTCGTTACGTCATCTAGCCTAATGTAGCCTCATCTAGCCTAGTACGGAGTTCATTTCGTAACTTTGCGTTTCACGAAAATAACAGTAGGTGACCGAAATCAAAACTGGCCGAATTTAAGTCAGTTATCCTAATGCGAAAAAGCTCTTCTTAAACGCCGAATGAAAACGAGCTAGTGTCGCTTTACAACTGGCCGTTACTCTGACAGAATGAGTCAAAATCTTCATAAAATATTCGAAACTGTGACTCTTTTTATCTCTTAATACACAAACAATACATACAAAATAAGTCAGAGTCACGTTGATTTTTAACGGATTGTGTCTCTTTGTGTCAGAGTAACGACAATTACTGTTGATTTTTGTTTTGACGTGAGTCTTCATTTTTTTAATTTGCGGGAGCTGGAACACTACTTTAAAATAAATTGCACCTAAATTCATTTTGTTTGTATGTCAGTCAATTTTATATCATACGTAACCTTTAAAAATATACAATTTAAACAAATAGTATAATATAAATATTTATTATAATAGTAGAATAGTATTTCAAATATTTTTAATTCCAAAATTTAAATTCAGCAAGATTATAAGTTACCCAAAATAAAACAGAGCGTGGACTTTTTTGCAGTAACAAAATTAGTTATAACGTCAAACAATTAATATATTTAAATAAACAAAAAATGTAGCTACAAAAAACTGTAAGTTCGACAGCAAACTAAAGCCAGTGACGTGAAAACATCAATCAATCAATCGTCAGTCATCAATCAGATCCATCAATGTTTCCTTCAAGAGTTAAAATTAAACTATGAATTTTGCTTGAAGCGTTTATTCAGTTGTTTTAGTTCGCAGTAACAAGTCACGATATTGTTTAAATTTTGGGCGAAAAGTCACAGCTGAGTAGCTCAATAATCAAAACCGTGCAAGAAATTAAAACCGCCCAGACATAGGCGAATAGAACATATCTAAATCCATGGACGCTTACGACGTTCCTGACGTGTCCTTTCGCGATTTCCTCTTTGAACCAATGGATATGTCGCAGGTTGGAATAGTAACGAGGAATCAGCCTGCTGTGGACTTGTTCCAACGAGAAAATATAATTGGTAACCGCAGTAAATTTTGGAATACCTTTTTTACGGTGCCGCATGACCCTATGAATGCTTTCATTTTGCTATAAAATTTGCGTTTTTTCTTTTGTTTAAACTATTATTATTACGCGGATGTATAAAACTTACTTTTGTATGTCAAGTAAGCAGTTTTTGTTCGCGGGTCCCTCAGTTACGGCTTTGTGTGACAAATCAACACCACGAAGGCCCTGACAGCAAAAACTATCATGCAGTAAAATTGCAGTAGACTTGATGTTTTAATTTTAAATCAGTTATGAGCATGAGCTGTTACCAATAAATTTGGTATTAAGAACTTTAAAAATTTGAGTCCAAATTAAAAGGAAGAATAAGTCACCGTCATTTAAAATTAAACTTGTATCTTAAAATTAGAAGGGTGATTTGTAAATTTTTTGCGGTATGTTTTTTTTGTAAAAATCACATCGTGTTTTATAAACGGCAATGTGTGGTAAAAAAAATTATGCGTGTTGGATCAAACGAAATAAGGTGCAACCCAAAAATAAAAAAAAAACACTTTAATCTCAAAAAACTAAAAAAAAAACTAAAAAACTTTAATCTCACGTAAGGTAACTGACTTAAATTCGGTCAATCCTTCATTTCAGCCACCGGCTGAATTTTTTGCCATGCGCAAAGTTATGAAATGAATTGCGTAATTGTAGATGTAGAGAGATGAACCGAAATTAAGCTGGCCGAATTTAAGCCAATTATTCTAAGTGAAATTAAAAGTTCCAATCAATAATTTCGGGCGACCCTAACTGCTCATGCAAATTTAACGAGACTGTATGCAAATTATTTTGTTTACTTATTATGAAATTTATAAAGA
>JASAMX010024680.1:0-29560 GCA_030248175.1 Microlaimidae sp. YZB2_3
TGCCAAGAATGCATAAGAGTAGAGAATGTCCGACTGTGTGTTAAACAGTTGTTCAAATTATAGGTTGATTATTCCACGGTGTAAATTTTTTATCATGTAAAAAAATCCACAACGCATTGTGGAATAATCTACAATTTGTTGAATAATCTACGTGACAATTTTTCTACGTATACTGTAGATTATTCTACATGAGAACCGCAATTCTTGCAAACAAAAAAACTGCACACGTATAACTCTGTGATGATGTTTTTTTTCACGTGACGTTGTCAAATATTCACCACTTTCGTTAAATCCAACGTATAAATTATTTTACATGTTAAAACATCAAATATCTTGAATAATTTGAATTATTCCACAGTATTCTGTAAAAAAATTTGTTGTATGCATTTTGCGTTTACAATTTTTCATTTTGCAAACTTCGAACTGCAAAAATCCGTGAACGTAAAATACTCAGCAGAGGTTTTTTTTCCACGTAATGTTGTCAAATATTCTAGGTTTTTTGTTGCATCAGACGTATAAATGATTTTATATGTTAAAAAATCGAATATTTTGACTAATTTAAATTTTTCGACAGTGTAGTATGTTGAAAAACTTCATCTAGGAGTTTTGCGTTCGCAAATTTTTATTTCTACGTGATAAAAAATCAACACTATGGAATAATCTACCTACAATTTGAACAAAAGTTTAACACACAGTCGGACATTCCCTACTCTTATGCATTGTTGGCAGTGCACAGGTGTGTATATGACATATTCTGATAATGTTATAGTGTTATGTATTTAATAGTTAAATTGTTTAGGCCAGTCTCTCCCCGCTTCACGTGGCAGCCAAGGAAGGTTACGTGGAAATCGTGCGCTGTCTGGTGCTTTCCGGGTGCGATATTTCACTCAAAAATAAGGTAAAATAAATATTCATTCATTTAAATAGGCGAAGCTCCTTCCAGAAGTGACGTGCCATTTTTTGCATTGATCAATTCTTTCATTAATAACGGTGTCATTTTTTCCTGCAAATGTGGTGGTTTACTTTATTGAATATAAAAACGGGATATTTTTTTTAAAGATCACTGCTTTAATGTTTTAAATTTGATATTATTTAAAAAAAAAAATAAACGAATTCCAAAAATGAAAGCGCAAACCAAGGATATTTTTATTTACAAGAGATATTTCACACATTTTTGTTAGTTTTGCTTTGTTTATATTATATCATTTATATAATGTTACATTAATTAATACATTTGGAATGGTATGTATTTTTTAGGAAGGCCTTACTGCGGAGATTACCGCTCTAGCTCAAAGAAATTCGCTCATTGGGGATCTGCTAGGAAAACTGAAAAATGTAAGCTTTTATCTGAAGAAATGCATTTATGCTTTTATTTGTCTGATTGTCGCATTATTAGGTATATCCTACCCGATGAGGAGATTAACAAAACGCTATTATTACTGATTGATCATCAGGAGCGTTTTATTTTGAAGCAAAATACGCTATCTAACTAAACAGGTGTTGCATTTAATAAATGAATACGCTTTGTGATTATTCTCTTTAACTGATGCACACGGTTAAACCTTCCGAAACAAAACATGTTATGTTAAATTAAATATTAAATTTAAATATTTAATATGTATATTTCAGCATAATTATTAGAATAAGTAAAACACGAATAAACGGCATTATTTTTTTTACTCCGACAGCTGTCTCATGTGACGCTTTTTAATAGCCATAATTATTAGTCATTATTAAATTTTGCATTGGTAAATTAAACGAATCTTAAGCCGGTTTAGCGGGCTCTCTCCAAGTTTATGCATTATATCAGTATTGAAATTAAAAACAGGGTGATTTAGTTTATGAAAAAATAATAATAGCAAAGTAGGTCTACATGTACTTGAATTTAATATGACCTTACTTTGTTTTGGTATTTATTTGTATTTAAATATTATGCTTGCCCTTCTGGTTTTATTGCGTCCGTTTCAAAAATTAGGATTTGAAACTTGGAGCCGAAATTTAGAAAAACCGGAACTGTATGTAGGGAAATAATAACCAGCAGTTCGAATTAGTCACAGTTTAAATCGAAACTATTTTTATGTAAAGCTCAAAGTTCGAATTTTTGGGGGCTCCAAAAGTTTCCTACGTGCGACTTCAAAAATATCTTAAACCTAGGTGAATGTAGAAAAAATCTGCGTTAGAGAGATAAAATTATCTAAAATATTTTAGCTTATCCGTATCGTTTTTTGTACTGACTAATAGAACAACTGTAGTTACACGAGCTATTTGACAAGGAATATAGTCAGCATATACTGTTATTATACAATATAATGTTCCAGGATCAACAACGGGAAGCGTACATCGATCAGTTGTGCCCCTCCGCTCAGCCCCTGCGGCGGATCAAGTTGAAGCTTTTCGGGCACTCGGAGTCGGGGAAAAGCCGCCTGGCCCACACGCTGCAGACCGGGGTGATCGGATCGTTCATTGACGGGATTCGACGCTGGTCAGAGAACGGATCGCATTCCGGAAAAGGTTAGAGACTAAGCATGACGTTATTAACAATTAAGACCAATTGGTGTAGAAAGGGGGAAGGGTTTTAGGGTGGTGGGTGAACGAGGTACTTCTCCTGGTGTTTTATTGGGAGTTTTATTGCGAAAAAGGATCTTAAGAAGAGTTTACAATTTCCGTTAAATAATAGTAAGCTTCCAGTCCATATTTAACGGGTTAAGGTCCGAGAACCATAAATAGGTTAAATTAATTTTTTTGCCAGTTTTTACAATTTGTTCTAGTTAGGTTAACCCGTTGCCGTGATGGTCTTTTCCACCGTTACAACCATGAAACTTTCGTAGGTTCGTACGACAAAAGTGAAACCTTCGTCTCACGGAGGTGGTATTTTCTTATGACAAATGTCGTACTTAAACCTTACCGCGGTAAACTACGCATGACCTAGGTCGTACTTCCTTCATACATAATTTTTTGCGCGCGAATAGTGCCCACTGAGCGAGCAAATGGAAATGATTAAAGCTGTACGGTAGCAATATGCAAATTTTCGCAACATGAAATATCCTACTAACACACTGTATTCGTGAGAAAAATCTGCATATTGCTTCTGTACATCTTTCACTAATTCAATTTGCTCGCTCACAAGCACCAAACTTTCTGAGATTTTACTATTGAACTGCGAATATTATCTCTAGCTTCTGTACAAAAAACAATGATCAGACCGACTTGAATTCTCATGAAGTAAAATTGCTTAGCCACTCGCTAAGTGCTTATAATTTAATAGCATTAAATTTTTTAAAAAAAAGTTTTGATTTCAGAAGAGCAAGGATCGGAGTGTAGCACACCGACGGTTGGGAAAAAGAGGAATCGTCTGGAATACGAACCCAGCCATTCCCACTACACTCGCGGTATCGAGGTCCAGACGGCGGCCATCAGCGGGGTGGGGGAGTTCTCCGTTTGGGAATTCAGCGGATACGAACCCTACCATCAGGTGACGTGTCAACACACCATCGTCCCATTAAGTTCATAGCTGTAATTATTATGTAAAATTCGCAGAAGGGTATGAAATTGTTAGAGAGTAAGAACAAAAATAAAATGTAATCTCATTCGTTTGGTTATAAGATATCTGAAATCTTAAAAAAATGGTAGATTTTGAGATATTTAAGGATTACCATTAAGTTTTTTTTCATAACTTCTTTACACCAGACTATAAAAAAATTCTATTTTTATTTTTTCACTTGATTGAAAAAATCATCTAATCAACTGAAGTCAGTATTCTTACTTCATAGTGTGTTATATCCCTGGGTAGTCAATTGTGTTGTTTGACACGTAACCTGCTTTTGTTAGACTTACGACCACTTTGTTGGAAACGCGGATTGCTTGCACGTTATTTTGTTTCGCGCCACGGATCCGACAGAAGTTCAGTACCAGCAGGTTTTGTACTGGATGAATTTTCTGAAGGGGCGCGTCATGCCCGTTGAACCCATCGGTGAGTTTACTGATATATTTATTTTATTTAAATTGGCATTAATACGTGGACTTAGTATACTGGGACCCGAAATTAATTCCTTAAAAATTGAGTAGGTAAAAAAAACCAAGCGATTTGTAACCACTCCAAGATTTTTTAGTTTTAGTATGTAAAAAAATATATATTTTTGTTAATAAATAGTTTAAACGACAGTAAAATTTTAGAAACTAAAATTAATGTTTTTAGCTATTAAAGTATGGGTAAAATCCAGTCTAGAAAGCTCATATGAAGAGAATAATATTTTTGCCCCCACACCTCTCTAATTCTAGTATATTATATATAATTTACCAGTGTCACAGATTTCGGGATAAAAAATGATTTAAATTGACTTTTTGGAAACCGAACCCCCTTAACCCCCTCTGGATTTTAAATTGGTCTACCCCGGATCGACCTCCCCCTCCCTCTCAAAAGCTAGAGAGGTACGTGTACGGACCTCCCCTGAACCCTTCCCCTAACTGAGAAAGGGCCATTTACCCGGGGTAGCCACCCCCTAGCTTGTCGATCCATGCTCATGTATACGAATTTGGATTACGCTGAACATTCTCCCTGCACAGACAGAGTGCAGTTATTGGTGTTTTCAGGGCATTGCGGGTCTCTTTGTCGTCCGCTGCGTGTGGTGCTGGGAGCGACGCACTCGGACCAAGTGAATCCGGCTCTACCTCGAAATGCGGAGGGGGAATGGACTTCCACAGAAGGGGACGCCCTCCTAAACACAATCAGGCAGGGGTTTTTATTTTATTTTTTTTATTTTATTACGATCGAGACGATTTACGTTTGGCTGAAAATTCGCGATTAATATAAATGCTCGTTTTCTTATATTGTTAGCTATTATTATTTATACAAAAATATTTAATTAAAAACGATCGGAAAAGTTTGGGTTTTTTATTGTGGCCTAATTATTTTAAATGATTATTTTTTAATTACAGGCATCGATTTGGTGCAGATTTTTTGGTTCATGATCATTTAATATTGCTGGATGGAAAGAATTCCAATTGTCCCGGTGTGAAAGCGCTGAAGCAATACTTAGGCCAGCAAAGAACAGAAATTTTGCAGGTACCTAAAATCGATATTTATTGCTATTAAAGATACTCCAGACTTTCGAGTTTCGCTATAAGTATATTATTTCTTCAAAACAATATTTGCTTTTTCATTATCAAAAATTTTATATTCTGTACTTTTACCAGCAGTTGTTGTAATAATACAAATTTTATGTTGTTTAAATTTTTAAATTTAGCATCTTCCGAAGCAATCGGGTTTTCTGGACGCGACAATTAGTTATTTGGGTTCCTTAAGAAAACAATACGCTACATTCCCGGTATTAACATGGCCAAAATTCGTGACAACCGTCCGAAACGAAGTCAATCCTTTAGCGGGCGAAGTTCACTGTCGCCAGCTTATTCAACAGCTGCAACTGATCGGCGAGGTTTGTATAGTTTTTTTTGTTACTCTGTGAAGTCTAATTATACGTTAAGTGTAATTAATAGGCCTAGAAATAAAGTCTAAATTCGAATCAACACGTGATTTAATTTTTTAAAAAATTTAACTCTTAAAAGTTGTCAATTCGAAAAAGTACAAAAACAATTTGCAAACTGTACTGCGATACTGTTTTAAAACGGTTATTTGAAAAATTTGTGTGTAGCATTTTCTTATCGTTTTTCGATATTAAAGCAAAATTATGTTTTTAAATTAAAGTTTTATTTTTTTGTTGGGTTTTATTTAGTGGTAACATAGCGGCGAGCTGATTACCTCACAGACTCAAATCAATTGAGAATTTTGTTTCTTCATTTGTTCTATGAATTATTTTGTCAGAAGTAGATTTAATCAATAAAAACTATTTATGTTTTACCTTAATTTAATGTAAGTGTTTGTTATTTATTGTTAAAGCTAAGATTTAAAAACGCTAAGTATTCCGCTGATATCAAATTGTTTTAAATATTGAAATTATTTTATTTGCTATATCATAAGGCTATTTTCTCTCAGATCAGAAGTATGGACCATAATTTGAATTGCATGAATGAGATATTTTTTATCACCTGGGGAACCTCAACTATTCTTTAATTAAGTTTCAAGGGAGAGTTAAAGTTACCTACTTTTTATTATTACTGTGTTATTCGATATTGGGGAAAATGTAATAGCATGCATATGTTTCTGTTAAAATATATTGTTTTTTCAAAAGGTAATTTGTTGTTACAAATTAGTTGCTTATAAAATCTTTATTTTAAACCGAATAGTGCGATTGATATTTTTAGCAAAAAAGGTAGATTTATTTTAGGATAAATAGACAAAAAAAGTTAAAATAGGTGTAAAAAGTGAAAAATAAAAAAGTTTATAAAAGTGCAAATTATCTATTAAGGATTTATGGCTACAAACATAGTATGACATAGCATAACATAGCATAACATAGTAATATATATTAAGTAAAATTATCTTAAAGCGCAAACTAAAGCGTGGGTTATTTTAGGTAGTGTATTTGAAAGGGGACGCGCAGGATCTTGACTACGTAGTGTTCAGCGCGGAGTGGCTGTGTTCCGGAGTGGTGGCCACTCTGTTGAGCGCCGAATTCCTTTCCCGCTGCCGGCCCACGGGAAGTTACATGGCTGAAGACTTGGCCCTGGTGTTTCCGGACGTTGCGGACAGTGTGGACCTTCTCCAGATCCTGGACGCTCTCCAACTGTGCACCCAGGTGGACGCTGAAGGGGACATGGAGTACGAGTTTCCGGCTTTCAACCACCTCCCGCCGCCAGAAGACTTATGGCAACCGGAGGATGCCGATCTGGTCTACGGAGGAATGCGCATACAGGTAAGCCAGCTGCAGCTACTATAGCCTTTTTGCGATTTTTTAAACACCCGTTTTTAAGATATATTACGGCTTGACTAGTCTTAACGATTTTTTGTTGTCCATCAATGGCGTTTCACATCTACTTTTCAAACGCAATATATCTCAGAAAGGGCTAGTTACGTCCTAATTTAGAGGTTGCGGATACGAATTCTCCAGGAAAAAATTCTCACGAGGAAACAGAGCTATTTAATAGATCGCTTGTGTGCAGATTTATACGAAAAGGATATTATTATTTGCTGAGAGTTTTGTTGAACAGTAACATTACAAGTTTTAAGTCGACTTTTCGTGTTAATTTTTTTTCCACTTCAACTTTAGTTTGTGTAGAAACACATAAATTCTACGCATATCAATACTTTAGACTGTAGCAAAAATCGAAACTTCATAATAATGCGCATTTGTATAAATATTGCATGTCGTTACAAATTCCTTTTTTTCACTAATATACCCAGGGATTCAGTAGTTTAGCATAGGTAATCACAATCGGAGATATTAAGTTTATCCAGTTCAGAAGATACAGACGAAAAACCTACTAGCTTTGTGAATGACCTAAGTTTTTACTGGAAATTAAATAATTCGTAGTTATTTTTCTTTATTTAACCTAGGAATCAAATATAAGGTGAGAGTTTCCCTGAGTTTTTGAAAAATAAATTATGACAAAAATTTACTTAATTAAATCTAATTTAATTGACCTTATCTAATTGATTACTTGGTAGGATTGTCTTTCTTTTGTTGTTTGTGCATACTCTGAACTTGTCTTTCACAGCCAGATCATGCAAATGGCAGATTAAAAAACACAAACTAAAAACTGAGAATTTACAACTCGGATATTTAATTAAAAACACTTATTCCAACTAATCAGGAAAGTAATAAATTTATATAAATTGGTTATAGGTAGCTCACGGTATGGAACACAGTTGTTGCGGCATTTTCCCTCGTCTGCAGGTCCAACTGCGACGCTCCATGCAGGAGTTCCAGGACCCCGTGGACGCTGACCTGTGCCAATGGAAGGACTGCAGCAAGATGGTCAGCGGACAGATGGAGGGTTTGGTCCGCTTTCGTCGTGAGAAACCGGAGGCTTTCGAAATTCTGGTGCGCGGACCTGCCGACCTGGCCTCCTCCTGCTTCTACTTCATGGAGGATCTGATTCAACTGACGGAACAGACACTGGGGGAGGTGGCCCCTGGGCTCCTCCTGGAGCGCCATTTCTTAAATCCGCTGGATCTGCGAGAACACGCCCCCGCCCCGGCCTCCTTCCGTCCCGAGGCCATTATGGAGATGCAGGCCGCGGAACTGGTGAGCGCCAGGGACTCTTCCGGGAAGGAGTTGGACTTTTGCAGCCTGTTGTTTAGCAAGGACGTGGCCGTCTCGCTCACCCTCGGTGTGGACATGCCGGTGGCCCGTCTACCGCTCGCGGCCCGCCGAGAATTGGCCGCCCTCCTGGATCCGCCCGACTCCCTGGGCCGAGACTGGAGCATATTGGGACTGAAATTGGGTCTGAAGGACCAGTTGCCGGACGTGGACTCCACTGGACCCAGTCTGAGCCGTACGGACCAATTGCTCGCCGAATGGGCCACCCAAGACCCCACTCAGTCCACCGTGGGCCGGCTGTGCCAAGTGCTGGCGGAGTTGGGTCGCCGGGACTGCGTGACGGAGTTGTACAAAACGGTTCCGCTGTACATGTTCGCCCCGCTGGACGAAACGCCGCCGAATTTGGTGGTGAGAGAGGACTGCGCGGACTCTGGACTCGCGTCTCACAGCACCAGCGCCACTTCCCAGCGCTCCAGCTCCACGCTGTCCCGCTAGGCCATTTTGACATAATACTGAGCTGAGCACGTGAGCTGGGGTACTCTTGCTCGTCCTCTCGAAGAGACTCAAAAGCTTATTTATTATGGGTAGAGGGCGGACATTTTCGCATTGTGAGAGTGGTAACTTTTCAAAGCGGTACCGTCAGAACAATATAAAATCGAAAAAATAGGTTTTAACACTTAAACTGAACCCCAAATCGCAAATACTTGCCTTTTTTACATCCAAAAGTTATGTTTGTTGGGTTTTTTTTTAAACGAACAAAAAGCTGATATGTCTTTTTTTAATTTAAATAAATTTTAAATAATATACTGTTTATGCGAATCATTTTTAAAATAATTTTGAATTTCAGTATTGTTTTTATTCTTCCCTGTTTAAAACAAACTAACGGGACAAAATATGATTATTTTTGTATTTATTCAGTGTTTTTATCATGCTTATGTTTTCTTTTTCTAACTTGTTAGGTACCTAAGTGCGTATCCTAAAACTGTTTTTATAACAACACCCTGAACTAAGAGTTGTAACTTTTCAAAGAACCTTAAGCTTCTCTCTAGAAAAACTTTTTTTTTGGAAATTAAAAAAAAATCAAAACGTTGTACACACCTTCAACTTCAACTGACATAATTTTATGTAATTTATTAAATAATACCGCTTTTTTTGATATTTTTGATTTTTCGTTTTTTCCTTTCAGTATTTACCATAGGTTTTCGAGGAAGAGTTGGCATGTACTGGGGTACACTCCTCTCCATCCTTCCTAAAAGGTGGGTGACCTCCCTAAGACGCCCACTTTTGGCATACCCTCCCCTTACCCCCCCCCCTAAACCCCGACCTTCTCCCCTCCCCCCTTCTCTAGCTCTCAACTCCAAACAATTTCAAAAGTTTGTTTTTTCTGGTAAATTTAAGACATAAAATGCGATAAATGTTTCTCCACAAGGCTTAATTTTCACTCCTTTTTTTACTTTTTTTTTATTTTGCAGCCTTTTTATTAACATTTCTACAACATATTTTAAAATGCTCCCCCCTTACTCCTGTTCTATTTTAACCAACCCAAAAATTATACCCTACCCACCTAGGTGCTTTTTGGAATTTACCCCCGGGGTAGATCCCTATTAGTCGGATTTTGCTTTCACGCTGGGGTAAATAAACACCATCCCTAAGCTTGTGTAGGTCGGACCTATGGCATTTACAAGAAATATACTGTGGAAATACAAATTTATAATTTTAGATTCAAAAGAAACCGTGTAAATGCATTTCAAAATCAAAAATTAAACGTCACATTGAGTACGGTGATTTTTCTACTGGTTTGCACCATGTTATCTTAACAGTTTGAGAATTACGCGTATATCTTTTAAATAAATGTATTTTAATTAATTATAACCTTACCGGACTGTATGTAGCTCAGTTTTCCTGGTGTCTATTTCGTGGCTTTTGCTGTATAGTAAATCTGTTCATTTTGATGGCGTAATAAAAAGGCTTGTGATACCATATAAAAAATCTGAATAAATAACTAATTATATTAGTCGTTGTTCTGGCTTTAAAGGTTGGTTTACACCAGAGTGACAAGTGACAACGGTTCTGTGTGTTTACACTGTTACCTTGTCTTTGTGTTTCGAAGTCGCTGTCACTTTTGCTTGTCACTCCTATATAAACCAGGCCTAAAGGCCTGTTGTATTTTTCGAACTTCGCAATACTATTTTTTTGTTTATTATTATTTTTTTGAAATCAAATAAAACCTTGTGATCAAGATGAACTCTCTATGAAGAGATTCTGTAAATTGCAATTTCATTTCTTTAAAAATCAAAGAGCTATCGATACAATGACAATATTCAAAACAAATATGCCCGTTTAAGCCCTTTACTCTCAGTTTTTTAAAAGCATTAACATAGGCTTTTTATGCTGCCATCAAAAAAGGTTTATGTGATTTATTTTGAGGACTTTTTAATTCTTGTCAGCACCGGTTGTGTCTTGTTGAGTCGTACTAGGACCAATAAATTCCTTGTTTGTGATCGATTACTGATGCAATTATTTGTAAAATTCAGTATAAAGATTAAAACTGTTTAGGCAATCCATGCAGAACCACAAAAAGTTTTGTTATCCCTAAAAAATGGACAAAAGTATATTTGTAATAAGTGAACGTATAAAACCGTTGGTATGATTTCGCGGTTTACCTCAAACTTTTTTAAGGCCCTCTGTACTTTACTTCGTAGCTTCAATTTAACTTGATTATCATGTTGAAAGCTGAGATTAGTATTAAATAGCTAAAATTAATTTAAATAAGGTTAGAGCGCTTTATAATAGCTAAAATTAGCTTGAAGTGGCCCAAATATTTTTTGGATCTTTTTTGGCTGGCGAAAAATATATTTTTATTCTTCGGCTAGAAAACGTAAAATTTTAACGCTTGGCATTGTTTAGAAGAGGTGGAGGGGCGGGGAGTTGAAACAACCACTGCCTACCTAAGAGCACGAGTTTTTTTTGGTTTAGTGGAGCCATTTTATCCGAGCATCATAAAAATATGGTTAAATTGATACCCAAATATATATATTTTTGCCCATGGCTGCAGAATATTTAAGTGATTACCCTATTAAAAACTGTTTTAATACCTTTTAGACTATATTTTCTATCTATAGTTACAATATTGAGCATGAGTACTAAGAGAAAGTTCGTGAATGATTTCTGTATTTGTTACATTTTTCAGTTACAAATTACTAATTCTAATCATTTAACTTGTTACTGTTTCGTCTATTGGTTTTGTTTTCTAAAGCTAATAATTTACTAATTAACTATAAACAGTTAAGCAAAACTTGAAAAATTATTAGTATTCAAAACTAAACGCCATATGCTTAAGACTCAAGAATCTAGATTAAAATTTACAGATTAATGTTATAATTGCCAACAAACTGTGTGAAAAAAGTTTTTTCCAGGGAGAGACGGCGTTATGTTTTATTTTTGATATCGTGGTCAATAGAACTATTCAAAATCCTATGTATCAAATTGTATTTATTATGTTTTACTAAAATTGTATATAAGAAATCGTACAAAATATTATTTGCATAATATTGGAGCTTTTAAAACTGCAGTGCACTGCGGGTGATATCATGATATAATGATATATTGTTTCGCATAATTTATTTTATATAATAAAGCTATTTTCTGACTAAATTAACAAATAAATTATATACAGTAGCGATGTTAATTAGTGATGTTCTCATCGCCAGATACTGCATTCCTGAGCTTTGCACGTTTAAAGCGGAGGGTGCTCCGGAGCTCTACTACTCTCTTAACCTTGGTTGGACTTTTTCGACTATGGAACAAGCAACTTGTTTGTAAATTTAACAAACTGTTCTGAAAAAAAAAACTAAAAAATTTGTATTCGGCGGGGATGGAACCTTAGACCTTACGTCCAAGTCCCAGAATCTAACCACCATGCCCAATCAGATTTATGATATAATAAGGCTTTATAGTGTTTTCCGTAATAGTTTACAAACTACATAAAAATTTTTGCCAAGGTTGATTTATTTGTGGATGAATTTTTGCAAACAAAATTAAGAGAGTACTTAAATGGGTAATCAAAATCTAAAATTTATTTAACTTTTACTAATCGAGTACTACACTAGACGGGTGCAGGAACAAATAATTTAAGATCCAAATAAACCAAGTAACAAGGTCCAAATAATCCAAGCCTAGAGAAAAATAATCCATGATCACTAGGTATAAATAATCCAAACAAGAGCGCTGCGAGTTGGATTATTTGTTCGCACTTGAGCTCATATTTAAAATTTATGCAAATCTTTGATCTTTTTATGGTTATTTCGAGAAATCGCGTTGGCAGCGATGAATTTTGCATTTCGAGCTAAAATTTAACAATAATTGGATAGATTTTTAGAAGTTTCTTAAAAATTTTTTAATAATATAAACATTTCAGTTTTACACACACTATCTTATTCTTAGCAATTTTTATATAATCATGACTCAAGATTTCGGTTCCGTCGAGCCAATAAAAATTTTAAGTAAGAAAAAATATCGGTTACTTCGCTACCGAATCAGATTATCTGGTATTTTGTAGTTTTTTTTAAAAAACCATGAGCAAATGGTAGTGAAACTATATTTTTGTAAACTGTGCTTCTAGCTTAAACTTAAAAACGTCTGGTCTTCCAAAAGTTTCAATGCTTACAGAAGAAGTGAAATGTTAGTGACAGATCCTAATGTTAGTGATGTTCCTACCCTTAAATAGCATGCTCCGGAGCTCCGGTCATTCAAAATAAAAAGATAGCTCTGGAATTTCGGAATTTCGCTTGTTTAAAGGGTGATTTTAATTTTATTTAAAGTTATTCCATCTGCATGTTTAAGACTATTTTCATTGTTTGAATATGTTTTGACCAGAAAATTAGTTTACCAAAAATTTGCAAAACATTCTATAGGCACCTTGCACTGGAACTCGGTTTATACATGAAGTATGCAATATATATAACCGTCACCGTAATGGATAATTACGTATCTCCTACTTATCTTTTGTAGTATGCAGATCAAGCGATTGAAATTTCGCGCGCTTTCGATCGGTTGATCTGCATAATAGGAAAGATAAGTAGGAGATACGGTAATTATCCATTATGGTGACACTTATGTATATTGCATACTTCATGTATAAACAGAGTTCCAGTGCAAGGTGCGTATAGCATCGAAGTGTAATTATTTATAAAATTTTAACAGAGCGGAGGTCAAGTTTAATTTTAATAGTTTAATTTAGAAGTTTTTATAATTTAAGTTTAATAATTCAAGATCAAAAGTCTAATTTCAAGAGCTATAGGCAAATATAATCTTTCTGACCTCAACAATCGCAAAATTGAATCGACTAATTAACAACAAAATTGATAGTCAAAACTCTCCCATTGAAAAGGAAATTGTTCAGTGTTAAAGACCTTCACAGAGTCATGACCTTATAGAATCATTTTTAGCCAATTAGGGCTTGGAAAAAACTAGATGTTTCATTCATTGAAAATCCAATTTTTTCTTAAGCGCTAAATGGCAAAAAGTGATTCTAACAGCTCCTCCAACAAACCATTTCCACCGAGCAAAAACATATATGACGTGATCACGAATACTATATAACATTTTGAGGGTTCTTAAATCCTGACGTGCCTATTTATTCTGTCATAACGAAGTACTGTATAGTTAGAATTACCTAAGAGTAAAGAATCTGAAACTGTTTCATTACACCATGTTTCAATGCAAAGAATAATATCTTTATCTGAGTTCTCTAAATAAAAATTTAATAAAAAGAGTTTGCTTTTTACACTACGACAGTTAAAAAAATACAACTAAGACCTGTACCGTAATGTCAATCGGCAGTCTCAATATTGTTTGTGTTCTCTGAGTGGTTCGATTATTGTAATTTTGTGTTGTTAACCGAGCGATTATATCTCAAAAACGGCACAACAAATTACTTCAATACTTATATCAATGTGCAGCTTAGATTTTTGGCTATCATTTAAAATTTTCGTAAAACGAACCGTTTTTATATGTTTGTTTCCGTCTACGCATTTATAAAGATGCGAAATAGTATTGACAGCAGTGACAGCGACCAATATTTCGTGGCGCAGTTGGTTACTCTGGTTACTTGTTGCTCTGGCAGAGGTGAGGAGGTCGAATCTCCATGAAACCATTTTTGAAAATTTTTTATTTTTAATTTAATAAATTTCTTTAGATTTTATAATTTTTGAATTTCATTCACATATATTAAAAACAAAAACATCACTTGTTTCCTGCTTTTTATAAACTCGTCGATTTTTTCTGATTTAGATATTATAAAATATTATAATACTCTATAACTGCAATAATTCACAAATATTTTTTATGTATGTAAACAAGGTAGTTTTTGCTATGTACTGCAATTGGTTTACTACTGAAGGTTTTTCAGTGGAAACTATCAGCAGAGACCTTAACATTTGATTTATAAATTATAATTTGAATTTCCTGAAAAATGCTGATGTTGTGTGAACGAAATATCTCGACCGCATGAAAGTCATCTGGGAATGTCTATATTAGTCTCGTAAGCAAACTAAAGCAGCTACATTTGGTTTAGTTCAGGCACTATATTCAAATAATTTTAGTATACTCTCTTAATTTTGTTTGCGAAAAGGCATGTACAAATAAATCAGTGTTGGTAAAAATTACAATGTTGTTTGTAAACTTTTAAGAAAAACACTATTGTTTATAAAGCCTCTTTTTCTCATATACACCAGTTGTCGATATGGCCTAGTGGTTAGAGTCTCGGACTTGCATGCAAAGGTCTAAGGTTCAATTCCCTCCGCAGGCAATTTTTTTAATTTTTCCAAAACAGTTTGTAAAATTTACAAACAAGTTTCTTGTCCCATTAGGAAGTCACGTTTTTGTAAAATATGCAAATGTTTTAGTGAAAAAAGTGCAAACAAGGTTAAGAGAGTACCAGAATTAATTTCAGTATAAACTTAATACTAGAATTTTATTAAGTATACTAAAGGCAAACCAAACGTGGCTGCTCTTATTTGCACGCGTGACTAAATTAGACAAGTCCACATGACTTTAATTTGAAAAAAAATTTTCGTTTACATAACATGAGTAATTTTTAGGAAGTTTAATGTGACTGCACAAATTATAATTTATAAATCAAATGTTAAGATCCCTCCTGATAGTTTTCACTGCAAAGCGTTCAGTAGTAAATCAATTTGCAAGAAAGCCCTAATTCTAGTATAGCCCTAATTCTAGTATATGTGTAGATTGTTTAGACGGTCTAGTTTGCGTGACTTAAGACTTAAGACGTAAATGGATGATCTTAATGACTTGCCGAACTCGATGCTCTCGATTAGTATTGAATCTTTTGACTATTTAAAAATAAAAAAATCAATATTTTAAGTGAAAACGGCATTAAAAACAGAACACGATATCTTATTTTAATTTTTTTTTAAATTAATAAATTTTGAACAGAAACGTTTGTTTTTAACAGCTAAAGTTTACTAATTTTTGTCGATTTTGTAAAAAGACGGGATTTAAAAACCCCTTATAAAGCAATAAGCACACAATCTTAATTATTTTCTAATGTTCCCATACAATTTTCTAGGGCAGCCAATTCAGTTTTCTGTGTATACAGGCGCGGTCCTAATGATTGTGAACAAATAATATTTTTTAACTTATTTTGATTTTGTGGCCGCGGCACTATGTGAAATCACAAAATCAACCATATACCACAAAGGCTTGGATCTTTTTATTTTTAGTTTTTTTTACCCGCTCATAGTAAACAGCGACCGAAACGTTAACGAACTCTAAACGTAGCCACATATTTTATTTTTGTATCAAAAAGTTGTTTGCTCCCAATTACGGGTGTTATTAGTACTAATACTAAAGCTACAGTGCTTTAGTACTAAAGGGTTTTTTGGGCTTAGTACTAAAGCTAAAGCGCGGCTAAACTGAAATTAGCTGGCAAAAGCTCGGCAAAAGGTATGGGCCCGGCAAAACGTTAGCTTTTGCCAAGAAAATGACAAATCATAAAAAAATCTTGTGTTCTCACCAAACGAAAAACATGGTTTTTAATGAGCTTTCTATCAGTGAAAGGGGGAGGTAGGGTGAGCTCCAACCCTCCCCCCTTAACTTCAAAATTTTAGACCCTCCTCCTAAAAAAAAATTGAGTTGTCCTCAGGAAATTTTTAAATTTTTTAACCTGACTCCCCTCAAAAGTATTTTGGTTTGAAAACCAAATTCACCCTGACCCTCTTCTAGATTTCAAAATTTTCGATCCAGGGTCTACCCCTAGAAAGCTAGTAAGTACGGAAAGATCAGTTAGGACCTTCCTCCCAGAATTCAAGATGCAATTTACCCCCAGTAACCAACCAACCCAACTCCTTCCCTCTTAGCCGCCAAAACTATGCTCACTTGCAGTTGAATTTTCTATTTTTACTTTAAAAATAACATAATTGATTTATTTAAAGAAAAATGTTAATTTAAGGTGAAACGATACAGTTGCAAAAATTTTGCCGATTTTCCCCAAAACACGTAGTTGGAGGTTTTTGGGGGTCCTGATAACGAATCCGACCTCCATTTTTCGATTTGACTTCCCGGGGGGAGGCGCTAGGGGGGGTTGCGACCCCCCTTGGGGGACATTCTGACTATATACCGTTACCTCAAAACCACCCCAAAACCGGTACTCGGGATAGAATACAGTATTGAATAATAAACATTTTTTTTAATTAAAAAAGTTAAAAATAAAAAAAAAATTTTACGTTAAAAAAATTGCCAGGGGGACTCGATCCTGCGGCTCCAAAAATCTGACTCCGACGCTCTAACCTCTTGGCTACTGCTTCATATTTGTATCTTTCGTAAAAGCTACTTTTAAACAAACGTTTCAAAATGTGGTTTCTCGGCGTCAAATCAAAAAAATTTAAATGATAGTTTAGTCATTTGATAGCAAATAGCTTGCTACCAACTTTTAACACAGCAGTAGTACCATAATTCCGAGCCAGTTTTTAGGTTTTGAACGAAATCTCTACTATCACTTCTTTTTATTTTTTATTTCAAAAATTTCAGCAATAAAACGAAATTAAAAAACTTCAATAGTAGGAATTTCGCTGAAAATTTTTGTGGACATGTACTTTTGGTGTATCTTACTTGAGTTAAATTTTTATCACATAATATTAATTAACTCTGGTTCTGTTAAATTGGGAAAAATTGTTTTAAAATGCCTTTTTTAACGTAGCAAATATCGCCGTGAAAAGGTCACCAAAAATGTTAAGGATATTAAACTGACCGGAAAAAAACACCCTTTCTCCCAGTATATAGTTTGCTTCTTTCCGTTACGTATGGCACGAGTTATACACAAAAACCGACATAAATTCCGTTCCACCTTAAATGATTACGTATGGCACGAGTTATACACAAAAACCGACATAAATTCCGTTCCACCTTAAATGATTACGTATGGTACGAGTTATACACAAAAACCGACATAAATTCCGTTCCACCTTAGGTGATTAAACCGACTTTTCGTTTCAAGATGCTTTGAGTATAGGGATTTACTTTTGTTGTGTTTCTTATTTTGGTTTCAGCATTAAAAAGGACTGAATTTTTTTGTCTTTTTTGAAGTTTTTTTTTTTAGTTTCTAAGTGCTTTTTATTAAAATAATCTCATTTTTACTATTTCATATGGGCATTTTGTGAAGTTTATTATGCAGTAAGCGTGGTTTTTTTTAAAATAAAAATGTTGGTTAAATGTTTTTTTTTTACTTTAGATATTTATTCAAACACAAAACTTCTTGATATTTAACCATTTTTGATGACTATTTAGTATTTACATTTTAAGTTAAGACTGCAATACAGAACAAAAGCAACTTTAAACTGTAAATTTAACCCTAAAAATAATATTTAAAAAAACAAACAAAAATCAGATGCAACAAATGTTGAAGAGTATATAATGTTAATGCTGCTTTTTTTACTGTAAACTTAACAGTTCACAACTAAAAACTACCTTAAAAAGGGATAATTTTAAATATTTATGAACATGTTAGTATCTATTGGTTTGGCAAAAGCTAAGGCTAAAGTGCTTTAGTACTAAGCATTTTTTGGGCTTAGTACTAAAGCTAAGACTAAACAATTTTTTGAACTTTAGTACTAAAGCTAAGGCGCGGCTAAAGTAAAATATCCTGGCAATGCACACCCGTACTCCCAATCAGTACGACATGATTCTGTCACAGTTGTCACTTGGCAAAGCTAGTTATTAATTACTTTAATATAAATTTGTTTTTAACTATATGCCACTTAACAACGAAAACAGACAGCATTCAGAAATCATTACCAAGAAATTAATTAATTACTTATTTATGTTAATTTCATCTAAATGTGTTTTGATTAGGATTATATGGCTTTTCTAATATACATTTTAAATGAATAAAACTAAAAAAACTTAATCATTGACATTTTTCACATAGTTGCTTGTGATTTTGTGACCAAAATTTTTTTTGTATAGTGTATATGATTTAATTTCTGACTGCTTGTTTACTCTTGCTATGGGCGACTTTTTATTTGCACAGCAGTCAACAGGTAAACTTTTAAATCTGCTTTTTCCTCATAAATTTTGAATCATTCAACTAATTTGAAGATCAATAGAATGTAAACGAATTTAGATCAAATTTATATAATTGATAGGTATTTTTTTGGTAATTAGCTATGTTGATTGGTAATTCATATGACGCATTTTAGAAAAAAATGGTAAAATTGCACTATCACACTACCCCCACGTTCACTGAAATTTAGCATAAAAATATATGTTGTTCATGGTACTGTATCTTAATATCACCATGGCATTTGGCGCTCAATAGCCGTTCTCAAGATATTAAAGAGTGAGTCCAAAATTCTCCATACAAAATTGCGATTTTAACCGAATTTTGATCATAGCTTTGGACCATAACTATTGCAAACCCATATACATCCCAGTATGGACAGAAAACTACCCTCCTCTACGGGTGTGCATTGCTGGAAAATTTCATTTTGGGGAAGTCGTTTTAATCATTTTAATTAGCATTATTGTTCAAATAACTCAATTATAAAGTAAAAATAGCATATTCAACTTCAAGTGAGCATTGTTTTGGCAGCTAAGTTGAAGGGGGACGGTTAAGATGGTTGGTTAACCGGGGTATATTGCATTTTAAATTCTGGGAGGAAGGTCCTAGGGGACCGTTTCCGACTCGCTGGCTTTCCAGGGGGGTATGGAAAATTTTAAAATCTAGAAGACGGTCAGGGTGAGTCTGGTTTTCAAAACAAAATACTTTTAAAAAATGTGAGGTGTCAGATTTAAAATTCTGGTAGGGAGTGAGGTTAAAAAACTAAAAAAAAAATTTCAGAGGAGAACTTGATTTTGGTCTAGGAGGGGGTCCCAAATTTTGAGGCTAAGAGAGAAGAGACCCCACCCTACCTCCCGCTTTCACTGATATAAATTAATTAAATAATCATGTTTTTGGTTTGGTAAGAACAATAAGGATTTTTTGGTGATTTGTAATTTTCTTGGCAAAAGCTAACGTTTTGCCGGGCCCATACCTTTTGCCGAGCTTTTGCCACCTAATTTTAGTATAACCGCGCTTTAGCTTTAGTACTAAGCCCAAAAAACCCTTTAGTACTAAAGCACTTTAGCCTTAGCTTTAGTATGACACCCGTAACCTACTCTTTGTTATGCACATTGAAAATTCTATTTAAAAAATCAAACTTAAGCAAAAGCCTAAGCCTAAACGAAGCCTAAGCAAAAGCCTAATCCTAAGCTTTTTAAGTTTGAGCCTAAGCCTAATTCTAAGACTGAGTAAAACTTAAACCTAAGCAAAAACCTTAAATAAAAAAATCAATTTAATATTCTTTTTAAAATTATTTTTTTGCTTATCCGCCGTATTCAAAATAGGCAAAGCTCTTGCCGGCGTGTCATATGAATCTCCAGACAATGGACGTGCAAGTTTTTTTTTGCTTTTGTTAAACGCAAGTTAAAGTTAATTGAAACTGAGAATTTCTATAAAAATCAACCCATTGTATAAGTTATTTGAAATTTATTAACAAAACTTAATCTATATTTATTTTTAAACAGTACAAGTGGAGAGCTAGCCGGTTTTATAAATACAGCTGAAAGTTTACATATCTAATGTTTTATTACGATCACCATCTCATTTTACTGAAATTTATTACATCTTTATTAGTTAAACGTACTATGGTTTTCCATGAATCCATCATGAACCACTATATAAATGGATTAATACCTTTTATCCATATCCATATCATTCAAAAAAAAATATGCAAGATTTTACTAATCTCGGTGATATATAGTGCACTAATACCAAAAAATTTTAGGATTCAAACGTTTTCAAACAATTAAATACCATTTCAAACCGGCCGCATTCAAACCGTCATCGAAAAAATTCACGGTTTTAATCATGCTTAAATATTTAGAATATACTTTAAAAAATTTTTTCGAACAACATATGAAACGGCGTTTCTAATTGCTTACGAAAGGTGAATGATACGAATCATCCCAGACAAAGGTGTAACACTAGTGTTTTAACAAACCCGGCCATTCAAATCGCAACCAGCGGACATACGGGTATCATCGAGACGGACGGGTGTCACGATAAATGATTTGAAAACTATGTTTCTCAAAATATTTTGTTTTTCTGGATGACTTTCAAAACTTTTGCAATTTATTACCGTAACTTTTTAAAAAACCCGAATAAACGACAAAAAAAACAAAACAAATGCTGTGCAAAAGCAAAAAAATAAATAACAAAAAATGTATTATGCAGTCTGAAATCATTATTTACTTAAAGTTCAAAGTTAAAAGTTTATTTCTACATAGAAAAAAATACTAAAAAAAAAACATCGTAAACATCACAAACTTGCGAACCGATTAGGGTCGCCAAAAATAACAAAAACATGGTTAATTTCTTTCTAGAAACATGGCTCAAAGGCTTTATAAAAAGCACTAATTTAAGCCATAAATAAACAAAGTGAGTAAGTTAAAAAGAATTTTTTTTAAATTCTAAACAATTTAGTTTAATTCTTTATAAACCCAATATACTTTAATTAATTTCTGACTTTAAATTTTTTCTCGTGAAAGTTACATATGATATTGCAAAATTAATTTTTGTTTGTTTTTTTATCACTAAACATGACACAACACTAAATGTGATTTATTAAGGAAACATTTTTTATTGTGAATTTATTAGTTGAAGTTTATTCTTAAAAGACCTAAGAGAAGTAGCTGAAATTCGTTCTTGAGACAGTGCATTCCATTTTTCAACAACTCGGTTACAAAAAAAATATTTTCTTGCATTAATTCTACTGAATTACTTCTTATGAAGTGTACTGACACAGACTTAATCAATTTAAAAAAGGGCAAATTTATTTTCTTCTAATGCAACAAAATACCGCAAAAACAAACTAAAAAGAGACATTTGTAATAATTTGTAAAAAAATAAATTTAAAAAATCCACAGATATAAAAAAACGCCAACAATTGCTTAAACTGACGATTTAAAAAAAACTAATCAGAAACAAAGAAATTTTTAGTTTTCAGAAACAAAGAAATTTTTAATTATAGTTTTTTAAAATAAATATTCGTTATCTGCATTTTTCATATAAACAGATAAAGAACCGAAATTAGACATTTTAATAATAAACTTTAAAAATGCGTAAACAAAAAAAATTCCGACTAAAATAAGATTTAAGCTTGGGACAGCCTAATGCATATCCAAAGATCATCATTCACTGTGCTAGTGAAATTACCGAAGAACTTGCCTAAATGTGTAATATAAACTGGTGTTTGCAGCCGTCGGTGTTTTAAAGCAATATTTTACCTTTGTTTGGTGTTTTGGGAATTTTTTAACATTTATGTTAAATGAACTACATTTTGCATTAAAATGCCAACAAATCTGTGGTAGTGTGTCTTAAAATTTATTAGTTTGTGTTCAATTTTATTGTATTTTCCCTTTTATAGAGAAAAAATATTTAAATATTCCTTTGTTGCGTTTTTACATTCCTGTAATTAGTAAAGCATAAAACAATCTAAGATTTTTAATAAGTTACTCCATAATCTTTTGTCATTTCTTATGGTTTTCAGGATTTTTTATTTGCCAAATATTGTTTTTATTATTTATACACCTAGTACACATTTAGCTCTCCCCCCCCGTCTCAAATAACACCTCCAGAAGTGTAGAAATCGAAAAAACCCATTAAAACATTAAAAAAAGCAAAATATTAGGCCAAACTATAGTCTTTAAGTCTAAGTAACTTATGTTCTCACCATAAGTATATTATTCTTTTCAATTATGGTTTACATGTATAATATTCTCTTAAGAATGCTAGACTAGTGCTTGGAAGCCAGCCAGGAAGATTTAGTCTTTTTGGAAAAGCGCTGTTAAAACAATTATCGCGACACCCGTTCGTCACGATGACACCCGTCCGTAACGATGAAACCCGTCAGGTGCCATTGAGTCACCAGGACCGTGCTGACCTTCAGGCAGCACCCAATGGACCTAAGGGTACCACTACTACCATCTGGACCTGATTGCTGCATCTTTTCTTTTATAGAAATGAGTCCAGCTTCGCATGGCTAGAGTGATTTTTGTTGTACGTCGGCTACGCATGGCAGTTTTCCATTTAGCAACCTAGTGGACACATGCAGCTCCATAGTGTGTGGAGTCTGTACCGCTGGCTTTTCAGGAACACCTGTGCTGCTCATGTATGACGTTAAAAATGTAAGATCAAAATCAGGCAGTGACTTAAAATCCTTTAGGGTGAACACTGCGCGCAGTGTTCACCCTAGCGGTAAACCTCTAGCAGTAAAGGTTGCCAACATCGTTATCAATGTTGGACGAAGAGTCTCAACCATGGGGGTAAAATTTTTTCGCCCCTCGTGGCTTGTCTTAGCGCCTGCCCTTTGTATAATCTGCATAGGGAAGATAAATTTCAGGTAATGCAACAACAACAACATGAAACCCGTCCGTCACGTCCGTCTCTATGACACCTGTGCATCACAATTATACCCGTCTGTCACAATGACCTCGTGACAGACGGGTGACATCTTTCACAATCGCACCCGTATGTCACGCTGAAACCTATCCGTCACGATGACATCCGTCCGTCATGATGACACCCATCCACCCGTGACACCCGTTAACACGAGTGTCAAACTTTTGTCCCCAATGATTCGTATTATCCTCCTTTGTTTTTACTAATAAAAAAGTTTTGTTTTTTATAAGGCCCAAGTTTTAAGTTTTTTATAAGCCGCATTGATAACGTTATTGATAAACATCATTTTCTTAAACGAACACTGTCACAAATCAAATTCATATAACGCCCGAACCTTACTGCTCCTTTAATACTGAACCGATTCAGCTGAAATTTAAAAATGTTGTAGCCTTGTAGTGGAGCACTCTAAATACCAAAGTTGAGTTAGGTAGGTTTGGTATTAAAGGAGCAGTCCGGTTCGGGCGTTATAGGAATTTGATTTGTGACAGTGCTCCTTTAAGTTTTAACTGATAGTCAAATATCTAAGCTACACATTAATAAAAGTATTGTAGTAATTTGTTTCGTCGTTTTGGAGATGTAAGAATTTAAATTTTAAGTTTTGTCACCAGTCACAAACATTTTTAACAGACTTTCTTAAATTGAATTACCACTTTATTTAAAAGCGGAAACAAATTTTATAACGTAATATAACACATTTTTTGTGTCAATAGAAGCCTTATATTAAATAAAATAGTATAAAGCTACTCCAATTTGATTTAAAAAACATTTAAAAAATTTAAAAAACTTCGCAAAACTATTGCAAAGGGTTTAGGATTATTTATACATCCTTTTTTATAACGAATCAATATCAACAGTAAGCCTAATTAATAACTCTTCGATAACAATAATACAGCACATTCTGCCAAAATTGTTTTTGGATTTAAGTTTTTTTTTGTGTAACAAGGAAAACATTTAAATCCAAATATAATCAAAATAAAATAGCATTGATTTTTGCAAAAAACAATAAGATAAAAAATCATTTATATTCCTTGTTTTATTGTAAAGTTATAAAATTTAACAACATTATTTTCATTTTTTCTCGTCATTTTAAAGTAGGCAGGCTTTTCAGTTGTCACTCGAGTATAAACAAGAGCAGTCTTTTTTGTCACTTTTTACTGTCAATTCAAAGGTTCTTGCTTGTCACTGCTGAGTTTGGTGTGCACGTCTAGTTATTTTTCACTGAATTTGAACGTGAATTTTTAATGTAAACGCTTTGTCGTTGTCACTTTTTATTAACCACTTGTCATTAACCACTTGTCACTTGTCATTTCGGTATAGACCAGCCTTTTAGTATGATTTCCGAATTTATTGGAGACTGGAGAGTTGCTGATAAATATACACGTCAGTTTATAGGGGATAAATATTTGGTTAAAATTAAAGATACTCTTTTCGCATGTGGCTTGCTGATTTGAAAAGAAGGAAAAATATATTTTATACTTAGCGCCCACTTTTTTAAGATTTTACGTTTTTTATTTAGCTTTAAAACTGATGCTCATATACGAATAAAACGTGTGCGAGGAATGTAAAAACGATATTTTTTCCCTCATCTGGTGCGTTTTTTTACTATGATATTAGGTTGGTTGGGAGAGTGTATGGTTGAATTATATCTGGCTGACGCTGAAAACTAGAATGCAGACATGAGGGGACCGATTAAAATTGTGCGGTAATGAGTGTGTTTTTTTAAACAAATAAGAACGCAGAATTTTTTTGTAATTCCACCTTTTCACAAAATATACAAAAATTAACCAAATTTAGGCTTAAAAAATTTGCATTTAGGTTACAAATCAAGTAATTTGATATAGGGTAGCTGACTTAATTTCGGCCACCTTTTTAATTTTTTCGGATAAGTTTTTTCTGGTTTTTTCAATTGGTCCAAAATTTGGCTTAAAAATCAAACGATAGCTATTTTTGTTATTCCAGTCCAAAATTTAAAAATTTTTGTTACACTTAAAAATCAGTGCAGGTTTAAAGTCTTTTTTATAGTGGCCGAAATTAAGGCGCAAGCCATTAACTTCGGCCACCTAGAAAAAAACTTGCTTTAACTATTGCCAAAACGAACAATAAAAATTTTTTAAAAATGCAAATTTATCCTTAGGTATTCTTAGTACATATAACTTAATTTTTTCCTGTTTGCAAACTTTAATAATAATTATTAAAACTTTTAATAATTATGTCAAAACCTTAAAAAAACAAGTATTTTATTTTTTGTTAAATTTTTTTGGCTTAAAAAACGTCAAAAAAGTCAAACAAGCAAAAAAATTCTTTATAGTTAAGGTAGTACGATGATATTTTAAAACAGCGAAAAACGGCAAGTTCTCTTACCTAAGTTTGAAGGAGGCCGAAATTAACAGAATCTTGAAATGCGCAGTTAGTTAAACGCATTGCAAAGTGATTTTAAAGAAAATATCAAAACATGAAAACAAACAATTTTGAGCCTGAAATAGAAGATATTTTAAGATTATATATTGCTTCTTTCTAAATTTGATGCAATATAAAACAAAGCAAAAATTAGGAAAATCACAAAAAATTCACTTTTGTATGAAAATGTTGATAATGCAGAATAACACAAATAAAAAACCTTTCTAAAAACATTTTATTCAACATTTATCCAGTGACTTTGTTGCTAGTTCTTTTGTGTTTTAAAAATAAGCCAATTTTCTAACACACTAAGTTGGTGGCCGAAATTAACGCCTGGCCGAAATTAAGTCAGATGTTCTACAGTTTTTAATGATTGTTATTAGTTGGCTTTAGTGAAAAATTTTGAATGGTTTTGTTGTTAAATAGTCGATTCAATACTGCAAATATCGTGGTCAGCTAGATTTTATTTGCCTTAGTATATTATTCTGACTATTATCTTATATGTCACAGTTTAGTATTTGTTGTCAGCTGAGAAACGGGAAAAGTGATTGCTTTATGGGATATAGTTGATATGACTAAAATGGCCGTTAGCCGCAGGATGACAAGCAAGTTCGTGACCAAGTTGGTACAACTGGCGAGATCATCATTAGCGAGATGGTCATAAGTAGGCGAGATGGTCATAAGTAGGCGAGATGGTCATAGTTCGGCAGATGGTGATGAGTAGGGCGAGATGGTCATGAGTGAGGCGAGATGGTCTTGACGGTAGGCGAGATAGTCATAGGGGTAGTTCTTCGGCGAGATGGTCATAAGTAGGCGAGATGGTCATAAGTAGGCGAGATGGTCATAAGTAGGCGAGATGGTCATAAGTAGGCGAGATGGTCATAAGTAGGCGAGATGGTCATAAGTAGGCGAGATGGTCATAAGTAGGCGAGATGGTCATAAGTAGGCGAGATGGTCATAAATAGGCGAGATGGTCATAAGTAGGCGAGATGGTCATGGTCACTGGCCATACGATTATCAGGTCGGCCATGAATACGGAAGACCTAAATTTTTTGTCGTCAGAATGTCCAGCAAACTAGACTCACAAGAAGCCGGACTGGTGAGTACTAAAGGTAAACCTAACGTGGCTGCAACAGTGGTTCGTTGGATTAAAAAAATGTCCCCCATTAAGTAACCATTCAGATAGCGACAATCTGACGTCACTTTATCAGCCAATTAGATTCGATTTAATAGGGAGTATTTGTTTGATAAAGTAACGTCAGATTCTCCTGATTTGAGTGGTTACTTAATGGGGGCATATTTTAATCCAACGAACAACTGTTGCAGCCACGTTGGGTTTACCTTTAGTCACAATGACCTAATGGCCGAAAGCGCAAGTGAATCATATATCTCGTCACCTGTATAGCGGGCGGGCAGACTGACAAATGATAAGAGTGGTAAATGGCTGAAAAATCTGAAATGCCCTGAAAAAAAAAGATAGACGAGAATTGAAACTATATAAGAAAATTCTTAATTTAATATAAGTCCGGGTTTTTTTTTAGGTTTTTTACAAAATATTTAATTTATCGACTTTTTTGAAATATCTTGAAAGGCACAATGAACATTCTTCGTTCTGCTATAATTACTGGAATACTAATAAAGAACGGTGGTAAGTAATAAATTTTAATTTATCAGCTCAGTTCCTTTTTTATGCACCTTGCAAAGAAACTTATTGTAAATATAGGACTTACTATGATACACTGTCATATTTATTTATTATCGGTCGAAATTACACCAAATTTAAATTTTAAGCTTTTTTATACTTGAGTTTACTTTGTGTTGTTAACACCATAATTTTTAATTGGGTTTATGCTTAATCCTTTAATAGGTTTTTATTTGTCATTTAGTTTTAGGCACCATAACAACCACGACAACAGGTGAAAAAACTGCTACCTCAACAACCACCACAGTCATTGCTACAAGTATTTACATTAAAAATTATTTTACTTATTAAAATGATACTTATGCTCAATATGGATTATTTTTTGACGTTTCAAAACTGTTTGTTTTCATGTTTTGATATTTCTTTAAAATCACTTTGCAATGCGTTTAACTAACTGCGCATTTCAAGATCTGTTAATTTCGGCCTCTCTTCAACCTTAGGAGAACTTGCCGTTTTTCGCTGTTTTAAAATATCATCGTACTACCTTAACTATAAAGTATTTTTTTGCTTGTTTGACTTTTTTGACGTTTTTTAAGCCAAAAAAATTTAACAAAAAATAAAAAAAATACTCTGTTTTTTTAGGTTTTTCCATAATTATTAAAAGTTTTAATAATTATTATTAAAGTTTGCAAACAGGAAAAAATTAACTTATATACTAATAAAAATACCTAGGTATAAATTTGCATTTTTAAAAAATTTTTATTGTTCGTTTTGGCAATACGCTTAAGTAGTTTTCTCATAACTAATGGCTTGCGCCTTAATTTCGGCCACTATAAAAAAGACTTTAAACCTGCATGATTTTTAAGTACAAAAATTTTTAAATTTTGGACTGGAATAAATAAAAATAACTATCTCGTTTTGATTTTTAAGCCAATTTTTTGGACCAATTGAAAAAACCAGAAAAAAGTTATCCGAAAAAAATTAAAAAAAGTGGCCGAAAATTAAGTCAGTCAATTCAAATTACTTGATTTGTAACTAAATGCAAATTTTTTTAAGCCTAAATTTGGTTAATTTTTGTATATTTTGTGAAAAGGTGGAATCAACAAAAAAATTCCACGTTCTTATTTGTTTAAAAAAACACAGACTCGATTACTTTGTATAATTCCCAAATTGTGTCCCCTCAATGTCTGCATTCTAGTTTTCAGCGTCAGCCAGATAATTCAACCATACACTCTCCCAACCAACCTAATATCATAGTAAAAAAACTACACCAGATGAGGGAAAAATATCGTTTTTACATTCCTCGCACACGTTTTATTCGTATATGAGCATCATTTTTAAAGCTAAATAAAAAACGTAAAATCTTAAAAAAAGTGGGCGCTAAGTATAAATATATTTTTCCTTCTTTTCAAATCAGCAAGCCACATGCGAAAAGAGTATCTTTAATTTAACCAAATATTTATCCCCTATAAACTGACGTGTATATTTTCAGCAACTCTCCAGTCTCCAATAAATTCGGAAATCATACTAAAAGGCTGGTCTATACCGAAATGACAAGTGACAAGTGGTTAATGACAAGTGGTTAAGAAAAGTTACAACGACAAAGCGTTTACATTAAAAATTCACGTTCAAATTCAGTGAAAAATAACTAGACGATGCATATCTAAACTCAGCAGTGACAAGCAAGAACCTTTGAATTGACAGTAAAAGTGACAAAAAAGACTGCTCTTGTTTATACTCGAGTGACAACTGAAAAGCCTGCCTACTCTAAAATGACGAGAAAAAATGAAAATAATGTTGTTAAAATTTCTAATTCTTAACAATAAAACAAGGAATATAAATGATTTTTTATCTTATTGTTTTTTGCAAAAATCAATGCTATTTTATTTTGATTATATTTGGATTTAAATGTTTTCCTTGTTACACAAAAAAAAACTTAAAATCCAAAAACAATTTGGCAGAATGTGCTGTATTATTGTTATCGAAGAGTTATTAATTAGGCTTACTGTTGATATTGATTCGTTATAAAAAAGGATGTATAAATAATCCTAAACCCTTTGCAATAGTTTTGTGAAGTTTTTTAAATTTTTTTAAATGTTTTTTAAATCAAATTGGAGTAGCTTTATACTATTTTATTTAATATAAGGCTTCGATTGACACAAAAAATGTGTTATATTACGTTATAAAAATTTGTTTCCGCTTTCAAAATAAAGTGGTAATTCAATTTAAGAAAGTCTGTTAAAAATGTTTGTGACTGGTGACAAAACTTAAAAATTTAAATTCTTACATCTCCAAAACGACGAAACAAATTACTACAATACTTTTATTAATGTGTAGCTTAGATATTTG
>JASAMX010024681.1:0-24577 GCA_030248175.1 Microlaimidae sp. YZB2_3
TAAACTCGTTCCTATGATGGCCTTTTCTTCTCTTACAACCGTGAAACCTTCGTGTCACGTTGGATTTATTTTCGGTAAGACCAATGTCAAATTTAAACTTTGCTGCGGTAAATTCAACCTACGACCCAGTTTGTAATTAGGTCATACATAATTTTTTGTTTGTGATTAGTGCTCAGTGAGCGAGCAAATTGAAATAATTAAAGCTGTACGCTATATAGCAAGCAATAGGCAGATTTTATGCATTACAAAATATTTTATGTAATACAATGTATCCGTGAATAAAATCTGAATATTGCTATCGTACAGCTTTAACCATTTCAATTTACTCTCTCACTGGGCACTATTCACGCACAAAAATTATGTATGACCTTAGTACGACCTGTAGTTTGACACTTCTAAAGTTTTTTTAATAATCTTGTTTCAAAATTATGGAATTCACTCCCAAAAGACAATGTTTTATCACAATCTCTTAAAATTTTTCGTCGTAAAATATCCATTTTTATAAATAAATAACTTTTTTGAATAGTTCTTGCAATGCTTAATACCCAGTCCAGTCATAATTGTTCTAATGCTATTATTGTCGTGTATGATTGTGGTTGTTTTGTTTGTTTTTTATCACTTACTAATGTATAAATAAATTATAATGATGTCACATTTTTTGTATAATTTTTGTTGTAATGTAAGTATGTTACATAACAGTAACCTTTGCAACAATAAAATTTACTTACTTACTTTAGGCAAGAATTCTTACTTTAGGTCATACGAGGGTTTTACGGTTGTAACCGAGAAAAAGGCAATCACGGGAACGGGTTAAACAGTGAGTAAACTGCTTAACACTGCAAAATAGGACAGACAAAGTCAAAGTTTGAGTGCAGAGCACAATGAATCTAACCTACCTATAGAACTTAAAGATAAACCCTAATAACTTACGTGTTCTGCGCTAAGTGTACAATAGAATCTGAACTGTGGTTTGTATCGTTTTGTGCAAGGGCGTTCCTCGTTTCAGGTCTTAAATATTTTGTAAGGTATTTAGTTTGAAACCGTTTGAAAATCCCAGGTGCGGATAAAAATACTTTTACTAGTTTGGTAACTAATTGTACTGATTGTAAATATTTTACAGTTTTTATAATCATTCTAGCTAATAATTTTTATGTAAGAACACTTTATTTTGTTTTACACAAGCGCTAAATACGTAATCTACACGAATTTAAACACAATTTAAACACTTGTGGTTCCAAAAGCAAAATGTGACATTTACAAATATTTCTTTGCCAGTCGCGTAATCCCTAATTGGAATTCTTTAAGTAATGATATTGTAACGTCCAAAAATTTCAAAATTTTTAAAAACAAATTAAAAACTGAAATTCTTCCAAAATTTGTCAAACATTTTTAATTCAATGTTTTCCTAAATAAATAAATGAAAAAAGTGGGATCAATAAATAATAAATAAAAAATAAATATTGCGGCGAGGTTTATACATAGGGGTCCGGAAGAAATACCTTCTAAAAAATATCTTTGAAAAAAATATCTTTTTTAAGCAGTAAATTATTCGGCATTTCTAAATTTTTTTAGATTTTTATAAAGTTTTTTTTGTTTTTAAACTTTATTTTAAGGTTTTGCTTAGGCTTAGGAAAAACAAAATTTTTGTTTGTTATGAATTTATAAAATTTCCGAAGATATTCTTTTTAAAGGTATTATGCAGAATGTAATTTTTAGTGCCAAATAAGTGTTGTTAAAAACATATTATAGACACCTTGCACTGGAACTCGGTTTATACATGAAGTATGCAATATACATAAGCGTCACCATAATGGATAATTACCGTATTTCCTACTTATCATTTGTAGTATGCAGATCAACCGATCGAAATTTCTCGCGCTTTCAATCGGTTGATCTGCATACTACAAAAGATAAGTAGGAGATACGGTAATTATCCATTATGGTGACGCTTGTATCTATTTGCATACTTCATGTATAAACCGAGTTCCAGTGCAAGATGCCTATACTCTTACGCTACTAAAAAAGTATTTGCAACTGTTACAAACAATAACATTACCTGTAAATCTAAATATGTCGTATACATTAAATTACATGTAAAAAATGTAATATGCAATATATTGGAGAAACAAAACAGGAATTAAAAAATCAAATCAATCAACATGAAAGAAACATAATCAAGAAAAACTTGAATTCATATCTAGTTAATCATTTCATTTCACAGAATCATAGTTATCAAGATATTTCTATTCAAATTTTGGAAAAACTTGAAAAAGATGTAGAAAACAAACAAAAACTAGAAGAACGAGAAGCTTTTTGGATTTTGTCCATTAACACAGCTTACCCATTTGGATTGAACGACAGAGTTAAAGGTTATGGAGATATATCAAAAGGAATGGACCCATGCAATCACAAGAACCAATCATATTTTACCATTCCATTGCCTGGAAGATCTAGAAATCGAGAAAATAGTCGAAGGAAAAGAAATAATAATGGAAATAACGAACCAGAAAAAGTAATTAGAATAATTAACAATCCAGAAATTACGCCTCGTGATGTGTACATCCATGTAATGGAACTTAAATTAAAATATCTAGATAAACTAAACCGTACTATAAAATCATTGAATGTTCCTGAAAACATTAGACTCTCCATTAAGGCAGTTATAGCTTCACGGCTAACAAGGAAAATAATGTAAACTCAAGAAAGAAAAAAGCTATTTATCACAGCAAACTTTGTCAATAAAGAATGGATATGGTTAAAGTTCACACGCTATTTAAAGATAAAACATTAATGAAGACTATAATTCAGGATATCGGTAAATTAGGACAAATAATTGTAATTTATAAACATGAACCAAAAAATTTCCTTAAATACACTACTTACTCCAAAGAGCTAAAACATTTGTCAAAACTAAAATTACAACAAATTTTACAATCAAGTTGTGAATGTATTATTTATGTTCGCCATATTGCTACACTCCAGCTAAACATAAAATTACAGGAAATTTTAATGTTATAAATGATTTAGCCATCCACAATATTCTTAAAAAAGGAGCCAATCACAGAGACTGTAAAGCAATTAATTGGAACTTAGTGGAAACAGGAGGTATGCAAGTCTGCGAAAACTTTCTGCATATTGTTAAAAAAAATATAGGAATTCAAGTTTTGAAATGGTTAATTTTCAAAACAAGTTTTATACAATAATAAAAAAAATTGAATATTGGAAAAGAAAACAAATAAATGAACATAAAGATGAAAAATTTGATTATAGAAAAAATTAATGAGCTACAAAAAAAGTATATTATTACTGTTGCAGGTAAGCAGCCAATAATTTTATAACTGTTTGTAGAAAATACTACTTTCAAGTATTATGTGATGAAATGGGTCTATCAAATCATCTTATGATAAAAGGAAATAAAGGGAAATCAGAATGAAGATAATATTGTCAGCTGCAATGATCATAAAACTAAAAAGTTTAGTCTGGAACTAGAAAACAATCACAAAAAACTACCAATTATTTTTGCTACTGCCAAACTACATAAAAATCTATATAAACATAGATTTGCTGCTGGAAAACGATTATGTAGTGCAAAAGTTTGCAGTCTTATGGTTGGAGCAATTTTAAAACAGTTCAGAAACCATTTTCAAAAATATTGTGCTAATATTAATACAAGAACAGGTATCAATGTGTATTGGTCTGTGGAAGTTAGCTTAAAAATTATAGATGCTATACAAGCCATTAGAAATGTTGATGTATTAATTACAACTGGCTTTAGTACTTTATATTTAGCCTTTAGCCTTCCCCATAATATTATCAAAGAAAACATCTACAACTTAATTAATTTACTATTTCAAAATGCAGAAAAATCGTTTATTGCTGTTAAACGGAACACATATAGCTGTTGGTTTACCAAAGAGCTGAAAGAAAATGCAGTAAACTATAATAAAATGGAAATAAAAGAACTGATTGATTTTGTTATTGATAATGCATATGTAAAATTTGCAGGATGCATCTTTAAACAAAAAAGTAGTATTCCAATGGGAACTAATTGCAGTCCACTAGCTGATTTTACATTATCAATGTTGGAATACAAATTTATGACTAATCGAGAAAAGATTAACATTGCAAAAAATTTAAAGTATGTTTTCCGGTATATTGATGATTTGTGCGCTGTTAATAATTCAACTTTCGTGGATATCTGCAAGAAATATATCCTATACAACTACCGCTAAATGAAACTACCAAATGTCGTAAAAAATGTGCTTATTTGGATATTTAAATGGAAGTACATCAAAGACAATTAAAAACAAATATCTATAACAAAACAGATGACTTTAGTTTTGATGCAGTTTGGTTTGTAAATTATAAAAGTAATACATCAAAATCAGTCGGATTCAATACATTTTCTTCTTAATTAATATGTATTGCGACAATTAGTAGTGAAATTGAAGGGTTTACAAAAAAAGTTATTGAAATTTGTAAATTATTTCAGCTAAAAAACTTTCCAAAAAAACATTTAATTAGTTTGTTTAAAAAATTTGTTAACAAAAATAAATCTTTGGTTTATAAATTTTCACTTACAAACAAAAAATGTACTAACAAATTTATTTCAAATTATTTATTTTAGTTAAAGTTTGTACAAAATTACTCCATAGTATTTTAACAGTTTCACTATGTTTATTTCACCATTAACTGTTTTTTGCAGTGTTATGCTGCACCTGGAGTAATCCAGGATGTTCAGTTTTTATTCAACCATAGCAATTAAGCTGTCCCTGGAATTTTCCACGATACCTTATTATGGTGTCTTAATGCTATACCTGGAACAATCCAGAATATTTAGTGTTTAGTAAAATTCTGTTTTAAACAATTTTTTGGTTTTGAAGTTTATTTTAATAACCATAGCTATTTAAGCTGCCTCTGGAGTTTTCCGGGATGCTTTATTATGGTGGCTTAATGCTACACCTGGAGAAATACAGGATGTTTAGTGTTTAGCAAAATGTTTGTATAAAATATTTTGGGTTTTAAAATTTAAATTTAATAACCATAACTATTTAAGCTGCCCCCGGAGTTTTCTGGGATGCGTTATTGTGGTGGCTTAAGTGGAGCAATACCTGGAGCATTCCAGGATGTTTAGTGATTAATTATATTGTTTGCTTCTTAATTCACATTTTTAATTGTAACAATTTTAATCAAAACTATTTATAATAAAATTTTTTAAACAAAACATAAACTCCAAATAGTAATCCAGTATGTTTTGTGTTTAGGTCTATCATTATTATTTCTTATTTTTTAATTATAGTAATTTTTTGTCAAAAGTATAATTAATTTTTGAGCAAAACATAACCTTAAATATGAGTTAGGGTTGATGAGCCTTGGGAACTTGGAGCTGGAACTTGTATCGAAAAATAGGGAACTTGGAGCGGTAAGTCGGGAACTTAGAGCCATAAGTTGGGAACGTGGAGCCGAAAATAAAAATCGCTAAAACTTTTACCTAAGCCTAAGCGAAGCCTAAATCTAGCCCTAAACCAATTTTTTCCTTAAGGCCCCAAGTTCCCATTGCTTGTGGCTCTAAAGACCCCATATCTTAAATATAATTAAAATAGTAATCTAAAACTTATAAAAAATTTAAAAATTAAAAAAAAACATTAACAAATAAACAATAATAAAACACAAAATTGTAATTAACTTAAAATAATATAAAAACAAATTTCAAAATAAACCCAACTTAATCATTTTAATAATTAAAAAATCCCCAAAAATCTTAAATTCAACTTGTATTATAATATAATCCAAAAGTTGCCAAACAATTCTACACTGAGTGGTATATTGCAGGTATCTCTAGTAATTACAACGGATTATGGGGTTATAAAATGCTCTTTATTACCTGTCAAAGTTACTATATAAAGTGGCAAAAAATCGCAACAATTTATTCTAGTTTTCTTTTTTAATGTTTTATGTTAATATTTTTTTTAATGTTTTGCATATTTTGTTGTTGTATATATATATATATATATATATATATATATATATATATATATATATATATTTGTGTGTGTGTGTGTGTGTGTGTGTGTGTGTGTGTGTGTGTGTGTGTGTGTGTGTTGTTAGGCTTGGTTGTCTTACTGATGAGTGCATTACCAAGGGCGTTTAAGACTAAAGAACAAAACGTCAACTGGAACCTGCTGGGGACAAGGAGCTTTACATCGATTCATTTTAATCCATATTGCATTCTTGACTTTTAGTGGATTCCAATATGCAGCAGTGTGGACTTTGTTGTTTGCTTAAGTGTTGTTTTGAAATCACTGGCAAGCAATGAGTTCACATTTGTTTGTACTATTTGAGATTTATGTATAAGTTAATAATATTTTATTTTTAGCTTCAATTTATTCAGCTTAAAATCACAGGCTGTTCATATAAGCTGTTATAGCGCGTTTCTTAGTCGCCTTATAAAGCTTATGTGGGAGTTCTGGTTATTACTTTGTCGTGGGATCTTTAATAACTGCTGATGTGGATATAAAAAGACAGAGCACAGTATATAAATAAGAGCCTGCTTTTTATGTTCCATCTAAAAAGTATACTATCAAAAAAATGAACAACATGTGGCTATATAGCTTCAACAAAAATTTTTTTATAAAATAAAGGTGCAAAAAAGTGAAATAAATGCAAGAAAATTTTATTTTAGTTATAGAGTGGTATCCAAATGAAATGCATTATCGCAGGAACAAGTGTCACCCGCTTCATTACATGCTTTTAAGAAAAGTCTTGGATATGGTTCATGTTTGTGCTCAATTGAGTCTTTGAAGCATATTCTAGTTTCAGCCATGTTTGTTTTAATTGTGTTGTTGCAACTGTAATCGGTTTGCAATTTTTGATACTTTTCAGCTTGCTGTCGTTATGGTTTTCACCAGAATAAATAATTTTGACTTTAACTTTAACTACTTGCGTAGGATTTTAAACATATAACATAATTTTTAATGTTATGTGAGACATGTGTGAAATATTTTTTTGAGTTTGAGATGGTTTGTGTTATAGTTGTTTGAATGTAATTAAAAATCAAAAGTGTGAAAAATAATTGCTGCAAAACTAACTGGTTGCCTATGAGCTTAAATTTAAATGGCCGGGATGTGACATACATAATGTGCTAGGCTTTTGTAATACATACAAAATTCATTTAATCATGCACAAACATAATTACAAATTTGCACTTAGTGCTTAAAACTTAAAAAGGTATAAATTAACAATTCTTGTAAAATGGTTCGAACCCTGCGAATTTGTGAGGGCAAATAGTAAATAGCGCCATTAATATTGACGATTTTCTTTCAGGCGTTGCAATCACCATATCGCGCCGCCTTTGTGAATACTATTTTGCAGAATTTTTCTAAGAGAACATTGGTCAATATTATTGGTCATTACTTTGATGGTTTTCTGTCAAAAAATATTGAAAATCCACAATATTTTTATTTGTTTTTGAACAAAGTAAAAAATAAAACGTTTTGAACTCATTTACAGTTTTTGGGAACAAAATTAAGATTTTTAAATTTAAAAACAAATCGTTGAAACATTTAGTCAGGTTAAGTTTAAATCTAAGATCGTTTTTATATATAAAATTAAAACATTTATAAAAATCACCATGAGTTAAATTACTCAAATCGTCTTAAAGCACGTAAAAACGGGAAACGTTTAATGATTAGAGGATGTAAAGGATTAATTTTATTATCACATGGATATTTTTCTTTTGAACAAAGATTTTTTTTGGTTTAAAAACAAACTAGCATTTTAATTAGTTGATTTTACTTTTACTTAAATATTAATAAAATTTCTTGATTTTCTTGCAGTGGCTGTTTTTACGCTCAATACTGCTTTATTTGCTCTGTGAGTCTAGCTGCACAAGAAAAAAAAACAAAACGAAGCGAAAATTTTGTGTTTAATTGAGTAAAAGCCGTGTTTTTAACTTTGAAATGTCAAAACTTTTTAGTTTTAGTAAAGTAAAATAACTTTCCAACGTTTTAAAATTAAATAAAACAAATTTCATTGTTTCATTCATTCAGTGTTTTCAATGTTTCATTCATTTATTCATTCAGTGTTTTACTCCATTGAAATAGTCTACCAGCGTCTGTATATTTTTATTGTGCAGTCAGGCGCGCAGTGCTAAAATAATCGCTATCGCTAAGTTACCATTATTGTTTTCCAGGATTAATCACAAAACGTTGTGTGACAGAGTGTGTTGAAGATGACGCTTGCCCCAAGTTCACGCCCGGAACGGTTTGTTGCTTCAAAGGTGGATAATACAATCATCCGGGACAAAGGTGTGACACACGTGTTTAAGAAACGCGGCCATACAAAAGACAACCAGCAGACGGACAATTGTCATTGTAACAAATGGGTGTCATCGTGACGGACAGGTGTCATTGTGATGGACGGGTGTCATTGTGAGGGACGGGTGTCATCATGACAGACGGGTTTCATTGTGAAAGATGGGTGTTTTTGTGACGGACAGGTGTCATCATGATGGACAGGTATCATCATGACGGATGGGTGTCATCGTGACGGATGGGTGTCATCATGATGGACGGGTGTCATCAAGATGAACAGGTGTCATTGTGACAAATGGGTGTCATTGTGACGGATGGGTGTCATCGTGACAGACGGGTGTTTTCATGAAGGACAGGTGTCATTGTGACAAACGGGTATCAGATGGATGGGTGTCATCGTGATCAACGGGTATCATCATGACGGACGGGTGTCATTGTGATGGATGGGTGTCATTGTGACAGAAAAGTGTCATCATGACGGACGGGTGTCATCCTGAAGGACGAGTGTCATCGTGATGGACGGGTGTCATTGTGACGGATGGGTGTCATTGTGACGGATGGGTATCATCGTGACAGACGGGTGTCATCGTGACAGACAGGTGTCAATGTGACAAATGGGTGTCATCGTGACGGATTGGTGTCACAATAAATGGTTTGAAAACCATGTTTCTAAAGATATTTATTTAATCTTCATGGCTGGCTTCTGAACATTTAGCTCAGCATTCTCAAGAAAATAATATATATGTAATGCATAAATAAAAAATAATATTCTTACAGTGAGAGCATAAGTCACTTAGTTTTAAAGAAATGTAGTTTGACATAATAATTTGCATTTTTCTAAACATCTTTTAAGGCTTTAATGGGTTTGTTTTACAGTTATTCATGTGTTATTTTGAGTACCGAGGAAAGGGGGATAAAATATGTAGTACAGAAGTACTGAAAAGAATAATATGCTTACATTGAGAGCATAAGTCACTTAGTTTTAAAGAAATGTAGTTTGACATAATAATTTGCATTTTTTGAGACATCTTTTAAGGTTTTAATGGGTTTGTTCTACAGTTATTCATGTGTTATTTTGGGTACCTAGGAAAGGGGGATAAATGTTTACTGGATGTATTTAACGACATAAAGATAAAATCGGATCCTTTTTCCTTTTCTTTAAAAAAAATAATAATAAAGTGGCAAATAAAAAAAATCCCCGAAACCAAAACAAAATGACAAAAGATTATGGAATAATTCATTAAAAACCTTGATTATATTTTATATTTTACTAATTAAAGTATTGTAAAGGGCGCAACAAATTCATATTTAGTATTATTTTTGCTTTTAAAAATAAATAATACAATAAAACTGAACACAAACTAATACCTTTTTATGAAAACTACCGCAGATTTGTCAGCGTTTAAATGCAAAATAAAATTCAGTTTACATTATTTTGAAAAATTCCCCAAAACACTAAAGAAAACTAAAAATATTGCCTGAAAACAGCGGTGGTTGCAAACAGCAGTTTATATCAAAAATATACCGAAAAATGTGCAACTCCTATATAAAAAAGTACAGAAAAGTAGGCCATTATAATGAGCCTCGCCATTTAAATGACATCCTCCACTATAATGGCATGGTAGCCTTTTTAAATCGTCAAATTAAAATGGAGAGGAAACTATTATAATAGCCACTTATTGATTTAATTTCACTTCATATATACTCACAAGAGTGTAAAACTCTCCGGGCCAAGAAAATTTTTCCGTGTTGGTTTAATACTGTCCAACACGAAAAAACTCGTGCGGCCCCGACAGTATTACACTTGTGAGTGAGTATATATGTAGAAATCAAAGAAATTATCAAAAAAAAGAAAGAAAAATTTACAAAACAAATATACAGAAGTGTGGCGCAGAGCGCGTGGTAGCTTAGGTTTAATAAAATAAATACATAAAAATTGCTATTCACATGTCGCCATTCCGTCCGCTTTTCAATTGCGTTTCAATTTTATTCAAATTATAATAATTCTGTAGTATACAAATCTACAGTAGCCGCGCCAGTCGCCGCGCGTATCAAATTTAATCATTTCAAGCAGTTTAATTGCTCCGCACGAAGTGTGGGCCCAGTGGGTTCCTTATTATTGTTTCTGCGCTTATAGTTTCTGAATAGTCCTATCTACTATCACGGGGATTGGGACCCTCTCCAAGTCGGCAGACCCAGAATAGGTATTTTTATATATTTTAACCTTTATTTTTTATGATGATCTTACTTGAGACGCCGGCACACTGCAGTTGGTTTCGGCCAACTTAGGTAGGGAGTGTTGTTGAGGGAAAATAGCTCAGTGACTTTTTCCTTTTTAGTCTGGAAGTAACCAATTTGGTACAGGTATCTTTTTTATAGAAAATTGCACATTTTTCGGTATATTTTTGATATAAACTGCTGTTTGCAACCACCGCTGTTTTCAGGCAATATTTTTAGTTTTCTTTTTAAGCTGGGGAATTTTTCAAAATAATGTAAACTGAATTTTATTTTGCATTTAAACGCTGACAAATCTGCGGTAGTTTTTGGTGAAAAGATTTGGTTTTTTATGTTAGAGTTTATTGTATTATTTATTTTTAAAAGCAAAAGTGATACTAAATATGAATTTATTACGCCTTTACAATCTTTGATTAGTAAAATATAGAATATAATCAAGGTTTTTAATCAATTCCATAATCTTTTGTCATTTTGTTTTGGTTTTCAGATTTTTATTTGCGCTCTTATTATTCTTTTTAAAGAAAAGGAAAAAGGATCCGATTTTATCTTTATGTCGTTAAATACATCCAGTAAACATTTATCCCCTTTCCTAGGTACCCAAAATAACACATGAATAACTGTAGAACAAAATTTCATTTAAACCTAAAAGATGTCTCAAAAAATGCAAATTATTATGGAACATTTATTTCTTTAAAACTAAGTGACTTATGCTCTCACTATAAGCATATTATTCTTTTCAGTACTTCTTACTACATATTATCCCTTTTCCTCGTATCAAAAAACACAGGAAACAAAACAAACCATAAAGCCAAAGAGTAAAGGAAAGTCAAACACATTAAACTAAGGGCGCTCACAAGATATTTTTATTTATGTATTAGATATATTATTTTCTTGGATGCTGAGTTAAATGTTCAGAAGCCAGCCATGAAGATTTAAATAAATATCTTTAAAACATGGTTTCAAAGCATTTAATTGTGACACTAATCCGTCATGATGACACCCATTTGTCACATTGACACCTGTATGTCACGATGACACCCGTCTGTCACCACCATACCCATCCGTCACAATCACATCCATCCACTGACACCTGTCCATCACTATGATACTCGTCCTTCAGGATGACACCCGTCCATCATAATACACCTTTCTGTCACAATGACACCCATCCAACACTACACCTGTCCGTCAGCGGCCCCCATCATAACTGTTTGTCACAATGACACCTGTCCTTCATAAAAACACCTCGTCTGTCACCACACACCTCATCTCCACAATGACACCCATTTGTCACAATGACACCTGTTCATCTTTGTATGACACCCGTCCATCATGATGACACCCATCCTCACGATGACACCCGTCCGTGATGATACCTGTCCATCATGATGACACCTGTCCGTCACAAAAAACACCATCTTTCACAATGAAACCCGTCTGTCATGATACACCTGTCCCTAAATGACACCCGTCCATAAATGACACCTGTCCGTCACGATGACACCCATTTGTTACAATGACAATTGTCCGTCTGCTGGTTGCTCTTTTGTAGCTGCGTTTTTTTCCCAAAAACATGGTGACACCTTTGTCCCGGATGATTGTATTATCCACCTTTTGAATAATAGACCGTTCCTGGGCGTGAACTTGGGCAAGCGTCACTTAAGACACTTGTCACACAACGTTTTGTGTAAATTAATCCTGGAAAACAATATGGAACTTAAGCAATAGCGATTCTTTTAAGCACTCCCGCGCGCTCTACTGCACAATAAAAATATAAGACGCCTGGTATGCTTTTTATTGAGTAAAACACTGAATGAATAAATGAATGAAACATTGAAAACACTGAATGAATGAAACAATGAAATTTGTTTTATTTAATTTTAAAAATGTTGGAAAGTTATTTTACTTTACTAAAACTAAAAAGTTTTGACATTTCAAAGTTAAACACGGCTTTTACTCAATTAAACACAAAATTTTCGCTTCGTTTTGTTTTTTTTTTGTGCAGCTAGACTCACAGAGCAAATAAAGCAGTATATTAGCGTAAAAACAGCCTGAGAAAGTAATTAAAGAAATTTTATTAATATTTTAAGTAAAAGTAAAATCAACTAATTAAAATGCTAGTTTGTTTTTAAACCAAAAAAAATCTTTGTTCAAAAGGAAATATATCATGTGATAATAAAATTAATCCTTTACATCCTCTAATCATTAAACGTTTCCCGTTTTTACGTGCTTTAAGAACTTAATTTGAGTAGTTTTAACTCATGGTGTTTTTATGAATGTTTTAATTTTATATATAAAAACTATCTTAGATTTTGAAACTTAACCTGATTAAATGTTTAAACAATTTTGTGTTTTTAAATTTAAAAATCTTAATTTTGTTTTCCAAAAACTGTAAATGAGTTCAAAACGTTTTATTTTTTACTTTGTTCAAAAAACAAATAAAAATATTGTGGATTTTCAAATATTTTTTTACAGAAAACCATCAAGTAATGACCAATAATATTGACCAATGTCTATTAGAAAAAATTCTGCAAAATAGTATTCACAAGGCGGCGCGATATGGTGATTGCAACGCCTGAAAGAAAATTGTTAATATTAATGGCGCTATTTACTATTTGCCCTACAAATTTGCAGGAATTTGAACCATTTTACAAGAATTGTTTATTTATACTTTTTTAAGTTTTAAGCACTAAGTGCAAATTTGTAATTATGTTTATACATGTATTAATGGATTTTAGTGTGTATTACAAAAACCTAGCACATTAATTAGTATGTCACATCCCGGCCATTTAAATTTAAGCTCATAGGCAACCAGTTAGTTTTGCAGCAATTATTTTTCACACTTTTGATTTTTAATTTCATTCAAAACAACTATAACACAAAACCATCTCAAACTCAAAAAAATATTTCAGCACATGTATCACATAACATTAAAAATTATGTTATATGTTTAAAATCTAAATGCAAGTAATTAAAGTTAAAGTCAAAAATTATTTATTCTGGTGAAAACCATAACCAGCAAGCCTGAAAAGTATCAAAAATTGCAAACCGATTACAGTTGCAACAACACAATTAAAACAAACATGGCTGAAACTAGAATATGCTTCAAAGACTCAATTGAGCACAAACATGAACCATATCCAAGACTTTTCTTAAAAGCATGTAATGAAGCGGGTGACACTTGTTCCTACGATAATGCATTTCATTTGGATACCACTCTATAACTAAAATAAAATTTTTTGCATTTATTTCACTTTTTTGCACCTTTATTTTATAAAAAAATTTTTGTTGAAGCTATATAGCCACATGTTGTTCATTTTTTTGATAGTATACTTTTTAGATGGAACATAAAAAGCAGGCTCTTATTTATATACTGTGCTCTGTCTTTTTATATCCACATCAGCAGTTATTAAAGATCCAGGACAAAGTAATAACCAGAACTCCCACATAAGCTTTATAAGGCGACTAGAAAACGCGCTATAACAGCTTATATGACAGCCTGTGATTTTAAGCTGAATAAATTGAAGCTAAAAATAAAATATTATTAACTTATACATAAATCTCAAATAGTACAAACAAATGTGAACTCATTGCTGCCAGTGATTTCAAAAACAACACTAAGCAAACAAAAAAGTCCACACTGCTGCATATTGGAATCAACTAAAAGTCAAGAATGCAATATGGATTAAAATGAATCGATGTAAAGCTCCTTGTCCCCAGCAGGTTCCAGTTGGCGTTTTGTTCTTTAGTCTTAAACGCCCTTGGTAATGCACTCATCAGTAAGACAACCAAGCCTAACAACACACACACACACACACACACACACACACACACACACACACACACACACACATATATATATATATATATATATATATATATATATATATATATATATATATATATACAACAACAAAACATGCAAAACATTAAAAAAACATAAACATAAAACCTAGGAACAGAGGAGAATTAGAATAAATTGTTGTGATGTTTCGCCACTTTATATAGTAACTTTGACGGGTAATAAAGAGTATTTATGACCCCATAATCCATTGTAATAACAGGCACACCTGCATTTAAACCACTGAGTTTAGAATTGCTTGACAACTTTTGGATTATATTATAATACAAGTTAAATTTAACATTTTTGGGTTTTTTCAATTATTAAAATGATTAAGTTGGGTTTATTTTAAAATTTGTTTTTATATTATTTTAAGTTAATTACTATTTTGTGTTTTATTATTGTTTATTTGTTAATGTTTTTTTTAATTTTTAAATTTTTTATAAGTTTTAGATTACTATTTTAATTATATTTAAGATATGGGGTCTTTAGAGCCACAAGCAGAGAACTTGGAGCCACAAGCAATGGGAACTTGGGGCCTTAAGGAAAAAATTGGTTTAGGGCTAGATTTAGGCTTCGCTTAGGCTTAGGTAAAAGTTTTAGCGATTTTTATTTTCGGCTCCACGTTCCCAACTTATGGCTCTAAGTTCCCGACTTACCGCTCCAAGTTCCCTATTTTTCGATACAAGTTCCAGCTCCAAGTTCCCAAGGCTCATCAACCCTAACTCATATTTAAGGTTATGTTTTGCTCAAAAATTAATTATACTTTTGACAAAAAATTACTATAATTAAAAAATAAGAAATAATAATGATAGACCTAAACACAAAACATACTGGATTACTATTTGGAGTTTATGTTTTGTTTAAAAAATTTTATTATAAATAGTTTTGATTAAAATTGTTACAATTAAAAATGTGAATTAAGAAGCAAACAATATAATTAATCACTAAACATCCTGGAATGCTCCAGGTATTGCTCCACTTAAGCCACCACAATAACGCATCCCAGAAAACTCCGGGGGCAGCTTAAATAGTTATGGTTATTAAATTTAAATTTTAAAACCCAAAATTTTTTATACAAACATTTTGCTAAACACTAAACATCCTGTATTTCTCCAGGTGTAGCATTAAGCCACCATAATAAAGCATCCCGGAAAACTCCAGAGGCAGCTTAAATAGCTATGGTTATTAAAATAAACTTCAAAACCAAAAAATTGTTTAAAACAGAATTTTACTAAACACTAAATATTCTGGATTGTTCCAGGTATAGCATTAAGACACCATAATAAGGTATCGTGGAAAATTCCAGGGACAGCTTAATTGCTATGGTTGAATAAAAACTGAACATCCTGGATTACTCCAGGTGCAGCATAACACTGCAAAAAACAGTTAATGGTGAAATAAACATAGTGAAACTGTTAAAATACTATGGAGTAATTTTGTACAAACTTTAACTAAAATAAATAATTTGAAATAAATTTGTTAGTACATTTTTTTTGTTTGTAAGTGAAAATTTATAAACCAAAGATTTATTTTTGTTAACAAATTTTTTAAACAAACTAATTAAATGTTTTTTTGGAAAGTTTTTTAGCTGAAATAATTTACAAATTTCAATAACTTTTTTTGTAAACCCTTCAATTTCACTACTAATTGTCGCAATACATATTAATTAAGAAGAAAATGTATTGAATCCGACTGATTTTGATGTATTACTTTTATAATTTACAAACCAAACTGCATCAAAACTAAAGTCATCTGTTTTGTTATAGATATTTGTTTTTAATTGTCTTTGATGTACTTCCATTTAAATATCCAAATAAGCACATTTTTTACGACATTTGGTAGTTTCATTTAGCGGTAGTTGTATAGGATATATTTCTTGCAGATATCCACGAAAGTTGAATTATTAACAGCGCACAAATCATCAATATACCGGAAAACATACTTTAAATTTTTTGCAATGTTAATCTTTTCTCGATTAGTCATAAATTTGTATTCCAACATTGATAATGTAAAATCAGCTAGTGGACTGCAATTAGTTCCCATTGGAATACTACTTTTTTGTTTAAAGATGCATCCTGCAAATTTTACATATGCATTATCAATAACAAAATCAATCAGTTCTTTTATTTCCATTTTATTATAGTTTACTGCATTTTCTTTCAGCTCTTTGGTAAACCAACAGCTATATGTGTTCCGTTTAACAGCAATAAACGATTTTTCTGCATTTTGAAATAGTAAATTAATTAAGTTGTAGATGTTTTCTTTGATAATATTATGGGGAAGGCTAAAGGCTAAATATAAAGTACTAAAGCCAGTTGTAATTAATACATCAACATTTCTAATGGCTTGTATAGCATCTATAATTTTTAAGCTAACTTCCACAGACCAATACACATTGATACCTGTTCTTGTATTAATATTAGCACAATATTTTTGAAAATGGTTTCTGAACTGTTTTAAAATTGCTCCAACCATAAGACTGCAAACTTTTGCACTACATAATCGTTTTCCAGCAGCAAATCTATGTTTATATAGATTTTTATGTAGTTTGGCAGTAGCAAAAATAATTGGTAGTTTTTTGTGATTGTTTTCTAGTTCCAGACTAAACTTTTTAGTTTTATGATCATTGCAGCTGACAATATTATCTTCATTCTGATTTCCCTTTATTTCCTTTTATCATAAGATGATTTGATAGACCCATTTCATCACATAATACTTGAAAGTAGTATTTTCTACAAACAGTTATAAAATTATTGGCTGCTTACCTGCAACAGCAATAATATACTTTTTTTGTAGCTCATTAATTTTTTCTATAATCAAATTTTTCATCTTTATGTTCATTTATTTGTTTTCTTTTCCAATATTCAATTTTTTTTTATTATTGTATAAAACTTGTTTTGAAAATTAACCATTTCAAAACTTGAATTCCTATATTTTTTTTTAACAATATGCAGAAAGTTTTCGCAGACTTCCATACCTCCTGTTTCCAATAAGTTCCAATTAATTGCTTTACAGTCTCTGTGATTGGCTCCTTTTTTAAGAATATTGTGGATGGCTAAATCATTTATAACATTAAAATTTCCTGTAATTTTATGTTTAGCTGGAGTGTAGCAATATGGCGAACATAAATAATACATTCACAACTTGATTGTAAAATTTGTTGTAATTTTAGTTTTGACAAATGTTTTAGATCTTTGGAGTAAGTAGAAATAAATTTTTTTTCACTTTATAAATAACAATCACAATTACCAATACAGCTCCAAATTATCTAAGAGAACTAACATATCAAATATCAACAACAAAAAGCTTCTCAACAATCCAGCCAACAACCAAACACACAACACCAAAAACAAAAGCAACAAACACAACAGACCAAAACAACCCACCAAACCCTGTATAAAAAGCAATAAAACAACACGAATACCGAACCAAATAGCCAAAATCTAAAGAGGAACTAACCATATCTATAAGAACAAAGCGGAAAATAGCTTTCTTATCGAATTCTCTACGAGCATAACTCCAAGAGAGCAACAGCAACATCAAACATCCAAGACAGATCTAGAATAAAAGCCAACAAACACATCACAGCAATCAAAACAAACTCCACCAAATCCCCACAATTCTCCATTTTTCTAGATTTCAGATCTTCCAGGCTTGGTGGTTATGTTGTCTCTCTTGATCCACCTGTCCCCACCCCTCTGATATATCTCCATAACCTTTAACCCATCCAAAAAGCAACAAAATCCAAAAGCCCCACACATCCAACCAAAAACAAAAATCAAAACAAAAAAAAAACAACAACCAGATCCCACCAAAGCAAACAAACCAGCCCCCCCCCACCAGCCAACCCCCTTTTTGGTTCATGTTTCGCCATATAAATTACAATTATTTGTCCATAATTCAAAAAAAAAAGGACAAAAAAAACAAAAGCAAAAAAAAAAAAAAAAAAAAAAAAAACCGAACAAAAAAAAAAAAAAAAAAAAAAAAAACAAAAAAAAAAAAAAAAAACCTTAAAAAAAAAAAAAAATATCCTGAATTATAGTCTTCATTATATTGCATACTTCATGTATAAACCGAGTTCCAGTGCAAGGTGTCTATAATATGTTTTTAACAACACTTATTTGGCACTAAAAATTACATTCTGCATAATACCTTTAAAAAGAATATCTTCGGAAATTTTATAAATTCACAACAAACAAAATTTTGTTTTTCCTAAGTTTAGGCGAAACCTTAAAATCAAGCTTAAAAACAAAAAAAACTTTATAAAAATCTAAAAAAATTTGAGAAATGCTGAATAATTTACTGCTTAAAAAAGTTATTTTTTTCGAAGATATTTTTTAGAAGGTATTTCTTCCGAACCCCTATGTATAAACCTCGCCGCAATATTTATTTTTTATTTATTATTTATTTATCCCACTTTTTTCATTTATTTATTTAGGAAAACATTGAATTAAAAATGTTTGACAAATTTTGGAAGAATTTCAGTTTTTAATTTGTTTTTAAAAATTTTGAAATTTTTGGACGTTACAATATCATTACTTAAAGAATTCCAATTAGGGATTACGCGACTGGCAAAGAAATATTTGTAAATGTCACATTTTGCTTTTGGAACCACAAGTGTTTAAATTGTGTTTAAATTCGTGTAGATTACGTATTTAGCGCTTGTGTAAAACAAAATAAAGTGTTCTTACATAAAAATTATTAGCTAGAATGATTATAAAAACTGTAAAATATTTACAATCAGTACAATTAGTTACCAAACTAGTAAAAGTATTTTTATCCGCACCTGGGATTTTCAAACGGTTTCAAACTAAATACCTTACAAAATATTTAAGACCTGAAACGAGGAACGCCCTTGCACAAAACGATACAAACCACAGTTCAGATTCTATTGTACACTTAGCGCAGAACACGTAAGTTATTAGGGTTTATCTTTAAGTTCTATAGGTAGGTTAGATTCATTGTGCTCTGCACTCAAACTTTGACTTTGTCTGTCCTATTTTGCAGTGTTAAGCAGTTTACTCACTGTTTAACCCGTTCCCGTGATTGCCTTTTTCTCGGTTACAACCGTAAAACCCTCGTATGACCTAAAGTAAGAATTCTTGCCTAAAGTAAGTAAGTAAATTTTATTGTTGCAAAGGTTACTGTTATGTAACATACTTACATTACAACAAAAATTATACAAAAAATGTGACATCATTATAATTTATTTATACATTAGTAAGTGATAAAAAACAAACAAAACAACCACAATCATACACGACAATAATAGCATTAGAACAATTATGACTGGACTGGGTATTAAAATTAGCATTGCAAGAACTATTCAAAAACTATTTTATTTATAAAACTGGATATTTTACGACGAAAAATCTTAAGAGACTGTGATGAAACTATGTCTTTTGGAAGTGAATTCCATAATTTGGCAGTACGATTATTAAAAAAATATTTAGAAGTGTCAAGTCTACAGGTCGTACTAAGGTCATACATAATTTTTGTGCGTGAATAGTGCCCAGTGAGAGAGTAAATTGAAATGGTTAAAGCTGTACGGTAGCAATATTCAGATTTTATTCACGGATACATTGTATTACATAAAATATTTTGTACTGCATAAAATCTGCCTATTGCTTGCTACATATAGCGTACAGCTTTAATTATTTCAATTTGCTCGCTCACTGAGCACTAATCACAAACAAAAAATTATGTATGACCTAATTACAAACTGGGTCATAGGTTGAATTTACCGCAGCAAAGTTTAAATTTGACATTGGTCTTACGAAAATAAATCCAACGTGACACGAAGGTTTCACGGTTGTAAGAGAAGAAAAGGCCATCATAGGAACGAGTTTAACCCAATTGATTTGACGCTACCCTTTTATAAATTTTAGTTTTGCATTTTTTTAAAATAATGTTTCAACGATAGACATTAAAAAAATATTATAAAATAACCTTTAACGCTTTCTCTAACCTCCTTTTCTGTTCTAGCAATAACTTCAGGTCGTTTGAAGTTATATTCTGCTGTCATTATTATCAACAAAAAAACCATCCAAGAAGTTATCAAAAATTTCATTGTTTAAAGATAACCTAAAAACTATAAAAATATTTTTAAATGTCTTAAAAACTCAATCTCTGAATAATCTGCTGTAGTTTTAGACGGATCAGCTAACTGATGCAAAAGGAACAACTGTGTGCGTGCTTGCGGGCATGCATGCATGCATGCATGCGTATTCAAAATTTTATAGTTAAGCTTCAAAACATTTTATTCCAAATTTTTTAAGCGAAAAATGATTTTTTTAAATTTTATTTTATCACATATATATTTCTGATTAAAACTAAAATATATAATATACATTTATTTATTAGTTACGAAGTCTTTTAGAGTTGCCTTCATGGTCATAATTAAAATTAAAGTTTGTTTGAGACATGGTAAAAGGGCAAAAATAGAGTAAAGATTTTATTTCCAACGTTTTGTGGCGGATAGCGTTGAGCAGTTTAGGTTAATTAAAATAACAACATCAATTCATTTTTTAAGTGGTCATTACACTCGCGTTCAACTACGTCTTCATTTTCAATTTAAACATTTTTAAAATATATTGATGTACGCGCTGTAATCACATTACAGTAGCCCGCGCCTGTCGCCGCGCCTGTCAAAACAATCGCTTATAGCAGCATATGCGCTCCACGCGGTGCGTGGGCCCAGTGGGTTCCATAATTATTGTTTTGCGCTTTAAACTTCAAGAATAGTCGTCTACCGTTTGATCCGGAACCCTTCCGTTGGCAGACCCTGAGTAGGTATTTATAATTTCTATCTCTTTTTATACCTAAAAGATTTCCCCTTTGAGATGCCAACAGCTGTAGTTGGTTGCGGCCAACTTAGGTAGGGAAAGTGTGTTAAGCGGAGAATTTACAGTGGCTGTCTGTAATTTCTCCTTGAGATTAGGGCGGCATAAACGAAGCTTTTTGGTGGAATGGCCACGAATTGGTACAGGTATTTTAAATAGAGAACTTTGCACGTAGCCTACCATCTTATTTGGTAGTTTGTTTTTAACTAAGGAAGCAGGTTACACAAACCCTCGGTGGGCTGTCGTCAAGGACAACCACCGTTTCATATAAATAACTTTTATCAAAAATTAGGTAAATTTCTTAAAAATCAAACTCTAAAACATAATTCAAAACACAGCCTCTATCTAAATTAGAAAAATTAGTGATTCATTTATTTTGTTCTAAATTGTGTTTTCTTTAAACGTCTAAAAACACTAGCCTAGCGTCTCCTAAAACGCTTTCAAAACAAAGTCTTTTTGTCAAACTCAGTTAACCAAAAATTGCTCAAAATGCGCTGTAACAAATTTACTGCTCTTTTGCTTGCCGCAACGCGGTCTGTTACGCCTGTGTAATTGCACTTAAAATAAACATTTTGTGTAAACCTTTGTGTAACCTCTTATCGCCGTAAGTAATCTGTCTGCCAACGCAGCAACCATTCACAAATTATATAAACTAAGTGTTTATCGCTTTTAAGTAAAATAAGCCTACAAATCGCAACCAAACCACACGATACAGAATCCCACACGACACATTAAAAACCACGAAATTCAAACCTTGAGCCAATCCCTCATTCTTCCCCCTAACGAAACGTTGAAAGTACTCTGGTATTTTTAATGTTTCGTTAAAAACTAAACCCTGTGTAAGAAGACCACCTAGTAACTTATGCTGTTTTTTCCCAGTTCAGTAGCTTCATATTTTTCAAGCACACCGTGGTTGAGGTCTTGAAGTAACTTTTTGAAGGACCTGAGCAAAGCTCGAGTCTGCTATCACTGTTAATTTTCAACCCTGTTATTTAAAGGTTTCAACTAATAAATTACCTCGTCGGTGAGGCTACTGCAACCAACAAACCAATCGAGCTTACAGCTTTTTGCTGCATAACTTTTTGTAGAAATCTGACACCTTCAGACTTCTCAAATAAGCTTCTAAAATCGTACTGGTATTTTTAATGTTTCATACCAGTCCCTTACCCATTGCTAACTAAGCTGACGCTGACCTTTACTTCTCTTCCAATATTCGGAAGTTCCATTCAAAATTTTAGCCCTACTTTTTGAAAAGAGTGAGGCCCATATTGCTCTTATTTTTCTGCCCCAACACGGTAATGTTTTACTGTAAAAATTATTGTAGAACATTATTTACTATAGTGGATATGGTCCTCGCTCAACTACATTGCAGCATATTGGATATATCGTCACGTTTGTGGAATATTTGAAAAGGAATTCGCGAAGAATTCCTCCCTTTTCCGATCCTCCCTTACTGTAACTCCCTTTCGTGAACCGACTTGACCCCCCGGTCAAGAGGGTGTGTCATGTGTCCCCCACTTCGTAAGGTCAAACACTAAAGGTCAAACGTGCAAACTTCTTTATAGTGTAAAAGCCGACTGAGCTAAATTAAGGAAAGTGTGGTATAATGTCTTTATATTAAGTACGATAAGTAAATCGTGTGTACCGGGCCACAAGACCCTCAATTACCGGCTTGACCCTTGTGCGCCCGCTACATATTGGAGCTGATAACTAAAGATTTTGGTATTTTATTACCACCGTGGTGATCTATTTCTTTAGTTATCCGATTTGCTTGTTGCACTTACTTTTTTTCTTTTTTGTTTGTTTTTTTAGAAAAAATCGTTTTTAAAAGCTGACTTTAAGGTAATCCTTGCATCTAGGTTTATTATTGTGTATATTTATATTATTATTGCATATCGTGTATACCCTCCGTAGGTTCCCCCCTAGAATCTATGTGAGGCAAGGATTACAAACTTGTAAATTTCTCGATTAAAATAAAAAATCAATTATTGATATTAAATGACCGAACGGACACCACCACCTCATTTAAAAACCTCAACCATAGGTCAAGGCCTCAACCCACTTCAAGGTTCGGTAGGTGATCCGAATGTTGAACAGTCAGCAGGTAGGGAGGATATAAATAACCGTGTTTTAGATATTCCAGCCAATGCAGTAACTTTTGATGTACCAAGTACATCAAGAGTTAACCCAGCGGGACCGCGAGAAATGCTAAGCAATACCGCTCTACAACCCACTGGTTTGAATAAGGGGGAGACTGGGTTATTCGAACGGTTGACCAACCCTCCTACTTCAGTTACTACAGATGCAAGACGCAGGACAAAAGTCTCCAAGACACCAATATCTGATGAAAAGGAAAAGCAGCGCCAGCTAGCAAAAGCCAAGGAGCGCGAGGAACGGGCCAAGCGTCACTAACTTCGACGAGATTCATCAATAAGGAACGGTTGGTCCACTCGGATAACAAGTCAAAATGGGCAAACTGACTCGCCAGGAGACCTTGTGGGGATAAATATATTCGGTAATCAAGGGGGTAATCTTACCCAAGAAGAAGAAGAAGGCGAGGTCTTCTCCGCAACTGGTGCGCCCCCGGAACATGAAGGGTCGTCACAGACTGCTAAAACAGTTAAGGGTCGTAAAAAAACTCAAAAAGGTCAGTTTTCGACTACGGAATCCTCAGAGGATTCCAATAATTATCAGCCTCCTTCCAGGCAGGGGGGAAGTGGGGAACTCCCAGTCCCGAGGGAGCCCCCAACCAAACCCTAAGCTCAAAAACCTTGAACAGCAAATAGCAAAATTGGCACAAGTCATGGAAACCGCCATGACCTTATTTTTGAGAAATGAACAAAGGCTCCAAAAAGTTGAGCAAACGCAGCACGATGTTGAGGGGATGAATAGTGGTGCGCGGGGTTATCCGAGCGCTCCTATCCACCCCAATACATTGGCTGAAACCGTCCCAAAGTCTCAAACTGAACCTCCTTTACAAACCCAAAATTAATATTTTTTGTGTGATCAAAATTCAGTGGTGCCACCTTTTTCTCAACAAAAGAAAACTCGTTATATGAAATACGATTTCGCCAAACTCTTCTCCCCCTCCGTCAAGAAATTTAGCAGTGAAAAAAACGCAATAGCTTTCGGAGCGTGGCTGAAAGAATTTCAGTCCATAATGGAATCAGGAGGAGTAGCGTGGGAAGATCGAGTCCTCTATATAGGTCATGCCCTTGAAGGCCTAGCCAAGCAGACTTACGATAATTTAGATGCATATATTCATGATTACTATAGCCTAGTCCTTGAGCAGTTGCGGGAAACTTTTGAAGATTTAACAAGCACCGTTGCTGATCAACTGTATA